>PVJI01009081.1:0-67354 GCA_004026765.1 Micronycteris hirsuta
AGCAGCTCTTCATCTGCACACACATCAGGCAGTTGGATCACACTTAACACTTCTTCCAAGACTGAGTTTACATCCTTGGAGGACACGGAATGTTAGCATCTGCAGTCTTATGTCTCTAAGCTCTCTAAGAAATTGCATCTCATTTCAATCCCCACAAAATCTACAGACAGATGAAAAAACAGAGACAAAGATACCAACCTGTGTCTGGTTCCACAGCCAGGATGCCACCAAGACCCTCACTTGATTCCTATTCACCTCACCAGCTAAGACTTTCTCTTTACCTCAGCAATCCCAAATAGGCTAAAAATAACCTTGGAGAATAAAACCCTGGGAAAACAATACTTTCAGAAAAAGCCCTAGCATCTCTCTTGAACTCTAACCTGACATAGCTTTCCTTTGTTCTACTCACTACCTTCTACTTTTAAATTGAGATTTTTTCCCTTCAAATTATGGTGTTTGTTATTGTCTTTTGTGTACCTAAAATAACTCTCATACAACACAAAGTGAGAGAAACTAATTTATTTGTTGAGGAATAGGTGTTTATAGTCTTGGGAACATTAATGACATTCCTGAGGCTGTTGTTTCTGCATCACTTTGCATCAGGTTTCTGCACTGCAGCGCAGCAGATTCTCCCTGGTCGGGAATATCAGGCTTTGGAGTCAGGAGGATAGAATTTCAGCAAGGGCCTCCCAGTTTCTAAGCAGCGTGACCTCAGGCAACGTTTTTGTTTTTGTTTTTTAATCGTTTAAATTACAGTTTACATTCAGTATCATTTCATATTAATTTCAGGTGTGGAGCCTCAGTTCACCTTCTGTGAAGTGAGGTGAGACATGTGTGGAGAGCAGGACCAATAAAATGGCATTGGTCTGGTCAAGATAGCATCAAGCACATAAAACAAAGTGGAGTCATTCATGTCAACCAAGATGGCTGCCAACCAGCCATGACACTTTGGTTCAAGAGGGACACTACCCAAGTCACGCTAGACACATCTGGCAAGGAGACACAACGAAGATGTGATCTGAACAGCCAAGTCTGCAGAGCAGAACCACCCACAGATAGGCTTCTGGGGAAATTCCCCACTTGCCATCATGGGTTCCAAGACACTTATCAAAGGATCCAGAAGGGTCGAGTACACCGCCCTTAAGGGTATAACTGAGGTAGGCTCCAGACTGCTGCTAGACCGCTGAGCGCCACACCCCAAAGTGCTGCTCCATGCCACGCTCGTGTCCTTTGTCATCAGCCGTCAAGGGAGTCTCTGCCCTGTGGACGGAGGACTTCATCTGCCCTGCTGCCGACCTGGCTCCGGAGATCCTTCCTTGCCAGACACTGACGACTCCTTTAGCCACCGTGCTGTCTCCCAGACCTGCAGACTGAGACTCTGGGACTCGGGTTTGTTGTCCCCCATTTCTGTCTCATGTGATGTTATTACTGATTGTGTCTTATTAGTATTAGTAATTAGTATTGTTATTAGGTTAGTATAGATTTGGATTAAATCTACATTAGTAAAAGCCGAGTGAACCTGCATTGACAAAATCTGAGTAGCAGTCACCTGTGTTGACTCCCTGTTATTTCTCAGTGCCAGTGTCACCTGTAGGACAGGTGGTCCTACAGGCGGCTCAGCACTTTTGATTCTTAAGGCCTGGGTCAGACATCTGAGAGGGGAATGAAGGCTAACTTACAGGAAAAACCATGTTGCAAACATACGCTCAGGAGAGCCAGCAGCCTCCCAGTGCTGTGCAGAGGGAAAGCAAGCGATCAGACATACAGGACAGCACTGACCATGGTTCACACACAGCCAGTTGGAGCAGGCATCCACAGGCTGCCCTCCAGGTCAGCTCTGCCTAAGAGGACGCATGTGGGGTGTCTACTTAGTGCCAGCTGAATGTCTGCTGACTGACTGTGTCTGAGCATGGGCTTCCTCAGAGTGGCTCCAGTCAGAGGATCAGTCACAGCAGGTGATCTGGTTGGCCATCCCAGGAAGCACCTGCAGGGGAGCAGGAGGTATTGACGTTGCTCCAGGAACAGTGTCAGCGACAGGTCCCCTGTGGGAAGCCGAGCTCTTTATGTTGGGGAGTCAGAGGCTGGCCAGTTACCACACCTCTGCCCGCTATGGGCAAGGGCAGCTGCAGGCACATTCTTGTCCCCTGCACATTTTCCTGTGGCCACAGACGCTGGCAGTAGGGGTCAGAGATCTGTAGACATAAGCTCTGCAGGAATGTGACCTCAACATTGTCCGCTACATCAGCTGTTACAAGTTTTGTGAAAGAGAACTCAGCATTTATGGAGACCCAGAGTGATGTCGTTCACATTTGGCAGTTACACTAAGGAATTTGGGGGACCCTGAACCTGCCAGCTGCCCAAGTTCATGGCCAGACACAGAAGACAGGTGTTCACTTCTATCCAGCATCGGACAAGGCTGTCCCGGGAGGGTGCTCGAAGGAAAGGGCTCTCCCGAAGGAGCTGACAGCTGGGCAACAAGCTCTTCCTAGAAGGAGGAATTGGACAGCATGTCTGTCAGGCACCTTTGGCCTAACTTGCTTCTAGAATTCTGGCAGGCAGTGCCACCCCCTCCAGGGGCCCTTCTTTGGACAAAGACCTCCAAGTGCTGACATGTGGAGTGATAGAATTGGATCCTTGCCAAGCACACTCAGTGAGGACCACCAGACCCCAAGCCCCCTCACCCACATACAGCCCGCTTCTTGGCACCTGGCTCTCAACACGACAGACAGACAACAGTCACCATCATGGGAGGGACCAAAACAGATTAATAAACAAAACAGACAATTTAGGTGAATTATTCTCTCTCTCTTTCACACACACACACACACACACACACACACACACACACACACACACACACACACTGTGGTTCGATATCAGAAATAAAAGAGCATGTTTTGCATTCATGAATTGAGAATAATCATCAGAGAACAAAAATAATCTAAATTAATTTTTCTACAAGTTCAGTAGGTGAGTGAAACATAAAGTTAAAGAAATCCCAGGGTAAGAGGGGTAAAGAAATGGAAAAATATAAGAGAAAATATAAGAAATGAGAGGATCAGTCTAGGAGGTGCAATATCTAATTAACTGAAGGTATAGAAAGAACAGGAAAAAAATTAAATGAACTAACAGCTTAACTAACAAAAATATTAGGTAGATGTTTGACCTTCTGGAAGGATAACAGATAAAAAACCCAGGCTTCTCACTCTTCAAATTCACCCATGGAAATTTCCCACAACCTAGACGTGAGTTTCCATGTTGGAAAAGTTTACTGAACACCTTTGGGAATAAGTTTAAAAGATTCAGAGCAAAGCACGTTATTATGAAATTTCAAATGTCCTAACAAAATGAGTTTCTGAATTGTGTTTCACAGCTGCCCTGCTGAAGTGATGTTGTTTATGTACAATATATATTCACAAAAGGTTATGCCTTGAGCTATGTTTCTAATTTTGTCATTTCGCTGTGGCTGAGTTCATCACGGTGAAATGAAATCAGAGTGAGTCACCAGAGCTGGTGAATAAAGTCAGCCTTTGATGAAAAAAAAAAATTCAGTTGACAACTTCAAGTGAACACCATTGTCTATACAAAGTAGTCTAAAAACTTGCACTCTCGTGATAAATGTGCCCTAGACCCAGGGTTACAAGAAAAGTGTTCAGAACTGTTAACACAGCACTACCAGTGTGATATAAAAGCCTACATTTCTTATCAGAAAGACTGAGCCGGAGCTCACCTTTCTGACGGTGAGATAGAGTATACACATAGGGTTAACAGGTTTGTCACTGACCATTTCCTTATAGATCTAAAAAAATATTTAATGTCTAACACTGGGCTGTTCTTTTTAAAGCACCTGTTTTAACAGATTCTCATTCTCTCAGGGGTTTTCACTAAATGCTTTCACGTCAGACAAATGTTCTAGTCGAGGCTGAATTAAGGGATATGGGGCTTAGGGTTACCTACTTCCACCCAAAATACCAGGGAGATTGACAATCCCAAACTTTCGGAGAGGAAAAAGTACAGACCCTCTATAATGACAGACACTGCAGATGTCTGCCCAACTGCCCTTTCCCCTTTTAGGCTTCTCCGAACTCAGATAGGAGTTCATCTGCACTATGGCCTCCCCCAGGGGCGGGGATCATGGCCAGGCCAGGCATGGTCTTCTAGGGCCTCTGGACCGGGCATGGTGTGGCACTGTCCTGACCAAGGAAATGCAGGAAGACATCTGCTGGGGATGGTTTAATCTTTTTACTGCTCTCTATGGGCCTCAGGCTGTGATGTTTGGGGCTGGTACAACCATCTTACCCAATGAAGAGCACAATTGCAAACACACGGAGAATGAAGAGAGAGCTGAGAGAAGTCTGGGACATTGATGAGTGTGGGAGGTGCCAATCCAACCTTGAGGTACTTCCATTCTTCCTATTAAGGGAATAATCAATGTGCTCATGCTATTTTTAGATAGATGTTATGTTCTTTTTAAAAAATATAATTAAATATGCTATTTAAATGTCATTTAGCTATTACAATTGTCGCTTTTTTTCCCCTTTACTCCCCTCCACCTTAAGCCCCTCCTCCCACCAGCATTTCCCCCCACTCCTTAGTTCATGTCCATGGGTCGTACATGTAAGTTCTTTGGTTTCTCTGTTTCCTATGCTATTCCTAACCACCACCACCCCAGGTCTATTTTGTGTCTACCATTTATGCTTCTTATTCCCTGTACCTTTTCCCCCTATCTCCCCCCTCCCACTGATAACCCTCCATGTGATCTCCATTTCTGTGATTCTGTTCCTATTCTAGTTGTTTGCTTAATTTGTTTTTATTTTTGTTTTTAGGTTCGGTTATGGATAGTTGTTTGTTGCCACTTTACTGTTCATAGTTTTGATCATGTTCTTTGTCTTAGATAAGTCCTTTCAACATTTCATATAATAAGAGCTTGATGATGATGAATGCTTTAACTTGACCTTATCTGGGAAGCACTTTATCTGCCCTTCCATTCTAAATGATAGCTTTGCTGGATAGAGTCATCTTGGATATAAGTCAATACCTTTCATGACTTTGAATACTTCTTTCCAACCCCTTCTTGCCTGAAAGGTTTCTTTTGAGAAATCAGCTGATAGTCTTATGAGTACTACTTTGTAGGTAACTGTCTCCTTTCCTCTTGCTGCTTTTAAGATTCTCTCCTTATCTTTAATCTTGGGTGATGTAATTATGATGTGCCATGGTGTGTGCTTCCTTGAGTCCAACTTATTTAGAACTCCTGAGGTTCCTGGACTTCCTGGAAGTCTATGTCCTTTGCCAGACTGGGGAAGTTCCCTTTCATTATCTTTTCAAATACATTTTCCATTTCTTGCTCTTTCTCTTCTCCCTCTGACACCCCTATGATTAGGATTAAATTTGTCCCAGAGGTTCCTAAGCCTCTCCTCATTTTGTTGAATTCTTGTTTCTTCTTTCTGTTCTGGTTGAATGTTTACTTCTTCCTTCTGCTCCAAGCCATTGATTAGAGTCTCAGTTTCCTTCCCTTCACTGTTGGTTCCCTGTATATTTTGCTTTATTTCACTTCGCATAGCGTTCATCTCTTCCTTTATTTTGTGACCATAGTCTACCAATTCTGTGAGCATCCTGATTACCAGTGTTTTGAACTCTACATCTGATAGGTTGGCTATCTCTTCATTGCTTAGTTCTATTTTTTGAGCTTTGATTTGTTCTTTCATTTGGGCTATATATATATATATATATATATATATATATATATTTTTTTTTTTTTTTGTCTCAGTGTGCTTGTTATGTTTTAAGGGGTGGAGTCTTAGGTATCCTCCAGGGCAGGGCAACCCACTTAGCTGCATTGTGGCGCTGTGTGTGGGGGAGAGGTCAGAAAGGGAACAGTGCTGCTTGCTCAGCTCTCGGCTGGCTTTTAGTCACTTCCCCTACCCACAAGCAAATTGGACCCTTCTGGTGCTGCTTCACAGGTATGTGGACTTATGTACATTCTAAAACCATGTGGGTCTCTTCAACAAACTGCCCTGTGAAGCTGGGAGTTTCTCCCAGTGCCTCAATTTCCACATGTTTTTACAGCCAGAGGTGTTGAGGCTGTATTTCCATGCACTGGAATCCTGTGTGTTGCACAGTCTGTCTCGCTCCCCAGTTGTTCCTCCTGGTTTATCCACACATGAATGTGGGACTGCCTAGTCCACCAACTGCCTCTTCGCCCACCCAGTCCTCCAGCCATTGCCTTGCTGTGAGTCCTCTCTTACCTGGCTGCCCATCTCTGCCCCTCCTCCTCGTCTGGGTGAATATTTCTTCTTTAACTCCTTGGTTGTTGGACTTCCATACGGGCAGTTCTGGTTGTTTTTTGTTTTTAAATTTGTTGTCATCTGTCTCTTGGTTGTGTGAGGAGTCAAACTGTAGATACACCTGTCCTCCATATTGGCCAGAGATGTTATGTTCTGGGGAGGATCAGAACATGACACCACAAAACATGCCCCTCTAGCATGAGGATTATTTTGAACAGGAGGCAATAGAGAAGCCGCAGACCAATAGAAAAGCTCTCAAATATCCCTCTATCTGCCTAAAAATGGGGCGTAAATTTCCCTTTGTGAAGGTGTCTCCCGTACCGCGAAGGGAAGAACACTTTACCACTGGAGCTGGAGGCGGCATTGAGGTGAGTCTGCAATCAAACTTTACTAAATAGCCCCTCCCTTCTGTTCCTTTCTCCTGTACATGTACCTTCCCACAGTTCCTGCCTCCAGAAGCCCAAACCTCTTACCTTTGTCTACTTGTATCTCCACAGTTTATCACCCTTTGCTAAAATGATGTATAAGCCTCTGAGTCTCACTGCCTCTTTGGGTTTTTACTTTTTTACTATGAAGGCCTCCATGTACAACATGGAAAGTAAATTTGACACATCAAATAAAATTTGTGTATGTCTTTTCTCCTGTTAATATGTCTTGTGTCAGTTTAGTTCACAAATTACTGCTGCAGAACCTAAGAGGCAGAGGAAAATTTTTTTTTCTCTCCTACAGTTCCCTGCTACCTAAGTGTCTTAATTAATACACATAAAAATAATCAGCAATAATAGCAGCATGGGACTTTTCAGCAGCAATATGGGGAGTTACAAGATAGAGGAAGAATATCTTTGGAGCTCAGAAAACTATCAGTCACCCGTAGTGGCAAGAGCCCCATATTCTTGGCCCAACAGGGCACTTTTCTCATGGGAAATTTCATGTCCTGCTTTTAGGTGGAAAGGAGGAGAGCAGAGAACCCTTCCTTCACCTGCCACTTCTCAGACGCCTTCACCTCCCAGGGGTGAACAACCTTTTGGCATCTCTGGGCCACAGGAAGAGAAGAGTTGTCTTGGGCCCCACATTAAAAACACAAACACTAACGAAAACCGATGAGCAAAGAAAAGGGTTTGAGTAAATTTATGATTTTGTGTTGAGCTGCACTCATAGCCACCCTAGGCTGCATGCAGCCCATGGGCCGTGGGTGGGACACCCCTCTGCCAAAGTGGCCTGTTTGGGGGTGGCGTGTTCTGATCCTTCAGTGAGTAGGGTCTCCACACTCTTTCCCCTACTCTCATCCCCCCAGCCTTTTCCCAGGATAGGGTCATCAGCTTTCATTAAACAAGTAAACAGCCCGGAGATGTTAACCAGGATTGCTATTATTTTTCCATGCAAATAAACGCTCTGGGGACTTAGACGAGCTCTGCTGCAAGACCAGAACTTGCCAGGCTCTGGCACTGGGGCCCTCCTGGAGGTCCCCCAGTGTCAGCCCCTCTGCTGCCCCTCCAGGGACTCACCTAAACCGTCAGGGAAGGCTGCTGACAGCCCCGCCTCCGTCGCTCCATCTCAACTGGAGTTCAGGCTGGGCGGCTTTATCCTTGCTGTTTACTGAATGACAGTGTTTTCAAGGTTAATTTCTATAGAAAGCGTTTTCTGAATTAAACCCTAAGGGTTAAAACTCTATTCAAGTTTTTAACAGAGCATGGTGAACAAATGCTGTTTTAATGTTGTGCTAATAATACTCCTATACAGTCATACTTAGGTAAGGAAACTCTGCTTGTTTAATTTAATCCAGTACTTGGCCCACAATGCTCCAAGATTTTGAGGGAGTTTGTTTAAGCAACCCTGTTTTCAAAGCCAAAACGTGAGTAAATTAAAATTCTTTACCGTATTGGGGAAATTTTAACAGATCACATCTTTCTGGTGGTACTGTTTTCAAAACAAAATTGGGTGTGTTTTACAAGATAACAAAATAATCTCCCTAACACCATTCTAATGTATAAACAAATGAATATGTGTGCCCAAGGGAAACAACTGTGCATTTCAATATGTATAGGCAATGGGGGGGGCGCGCATCCTATCTTTTCAACAAAGTGAAATCGCTATGTCTTTGTGAGTGGGGTTTAGGGATTACATTATAAAATATTTCAAATAAAATTTTATTATATTAGAAGAAACACTGTTCATTGTATAAAAACTTTAAAAGTTCAGGAAAGTATCAAGTACAAAAATCACCCTTAATCCTGCCACACAGAGAGACGTAACCAACAAATTATTAAGATTTGAAATTAGTATACTAATTAGTGACAGTTCAGGGAGTAGAGAAGCAATATTTAAAGAAGGAGGAATGTTTGAATACATACAGTCCACTTAACACTTTAAAACAAAATAATATATATATAGAATAACTCTGTGGGGTTGGTATTACCTCGGTTCTAGAAATCAGGAAATCTTTCTGAATGAGTTTCTGCTGGCATCTTTATTTTCTTGTTCACAATTATACTGCACCTGGATGGTCAGAACATGGCAGTGATGAGCATTTAACGAGTCCCTACCATCTGTCAAGCACTTATTTGATTCACTCAAAAAACAGACAAAACCTCACGTGAATACCAAACTTTTTATGACTGATAAATTTAATCATCAATCAAGATAAATTATTAGGATATTATAGTAAGATATTAGAAAAATTCCAGTGACTTTTCCATGGAACACCCATTGGAATGGTGACTAAAAAAGGCTACTCTGGCTTTAGAATGGTTTCGAATCAGTTGCATGGACAGGAGGGGGATGGAGCTCAGAATTCAAACACAAAGGATGAGATACATAATGATAGCAATGGAGCCAAACCCTTAGAATAAAATAACTATCTGTGGTTCCAAAATAATACAAATAAACTTGAATCAGTAAATAAACACGGAAATAAGAACAGCTCTTTTTGACAGATGAACTCGTTAACAGAGGTAGAAGAAAGGAGGGAATAGAAAGTCACCATTTGGCAGATACAAAGGAATAATTGCTGTAGGCAAGATTTTCCCACCAATGGGTGGGAAAATTAGTGGGGAAAGTTTGAGTAGAAACAAGATGTTTGCATTGTTTCAAAATGTGCCTCTCTAATAAAGACCCTACAGAGTGGAGACCCTGAGAGACAGCGTTGCCCATGGGAACGAGGTAACCTCAACCAAGGGGTGCCCTGCACTGGGAAAGGGACAACATCGCTCGCTGGCGTGGTATTCTCGCTGCAGGTGCAACCTCAGTCTAATCATGAGAAAACACCAGACAAACCCAAATCAAGGGACAGTCTCTAAAAATAACTGAACAGTGATCTTCAAAAGTGTGTCAGGGCCATCCAGGACAAAGACGACTGAGACTGTCCGAGAACGGAGGAGACTAGCTGCAACGAAGGATCGGGAACCCCAAGGGGGCGCCAGTGGGAAGACGGAGGCCTGCGGGTCGCAGGGCGGCGCCCTCTCGCTGTCCCGCCTTGGGTCACGTGGTTTGGATGACGTTAACGTTGGACGAACCTGGGGGAGGACAGCGAGAACTCCCCCTACCATTGTAACAACTTTGCTGTAAGTCTAAAATTATTTCAAAATAAAAAATACAAAGGAAAGAAACAATGGCAACCGAGAGGATGGCGTCCCCCCCCCCCCCCCTTGATCACCAATGGCTGCCTCGCTCAGGGCGCCGGCGCAGCGCCCGGGGCGTGGCGGTCAGGACTCAGGCCTCGCAAAACGGGGGACGCCGGGGTTAGTCATAGGAGAACTGGCTCTTGCGCGCCAGGACTGGCATGCACTTAAGCAGGGAGCTGAATTAAGGACGCTTCAAAGATATGTGTGTGCGTTGACTTAAATGTGTTCGTAATTTAAAATGTGCGGCATGAACAGTGTTCTCCAGCTCACGTCGAGGTCTGGGGGAAGTGACTAACACCCGACTCTTCTTTTGAGTTCTGAGCCAACCGACAAATAAGAGAGCCAGAGACCAAAATGTCAGCTTCATTCATGTTAAAGCTGATTGGAGAAAAGTGTTTTCCCTCCACTTTTCTAAGGGCTTTTCCTTAATTATCCCTCCCAGCCCCATCCCGCCAGTTCCTGAGAAGGCTGAAGACCCAGTAACTATACCTGAAGAGCCTGTCTCCTCCAAAAACTGTGGAGGAGACAGGCGTCCTTGGCTTCCCCCAGATGCCCGTCAGACAAGCTCCCTCCTCCCTTGCACCCACTGAACCGAGGGGAAGAGATTCCTTGTTCCAGGGCTACATTCAGAAGGCTGGGAAAGAGGGAAATTGTTACCCTATAGCTTATACCAAAACGTCTAGGAAAAGTCCATGAATTAAGGTTGCCAGGGAGGAAATGAAGAGTCAGTGTCTGATGAAGATGGAATTTCGGTGCTGCAGGCCAAAAGCGCTCTGTGGAGGAATGATGGTAATGCTAATACAGCAGTGCGCATGTACTTAATGCCACGCAACTGTGTGCTTGAAATGGTTAAGGTGAGACTTCCGGCCAAGAGGGAGGCATTGGTAGACACACTGTGCCTCCTCGCACAACCAAAAGAGAAAAAAACAACAATTTAAAAAACAAAAACAGCCAGAACTGACAGAAAATCGAACTGAGTGGAAGTCTGACAACCAAGGAGTTAAAGAAGACGCATTCATCCGGAAAGGTAAGCGGGGCAGAGCCGGGTGGAGAGCGCACAGGGAGATGGCGGTTGGTGGAGCGGTACCAGCAATGCTCCAGCTGCTCAGAGATGCCCACAGCAGGCGCACCTGGCCAAAACACGGCCAGCACACTTAGTGAAACCCGTGGTTGGCCAACCCGGACCCAAAGGGGCCGAGACTGGTGGACTGGGCGGTCCCTCATTCGCGTGCAGATATACCAAGAGAAAAAGCTGGGGACCAAAGCAGACCGTGCGGCCCACCAACGCAGGGAAATAAGCCTCAAACCACTGATTGAAAACACCTGTGGGGGTTGAGGTGGCAGCAGGAGGAACTCCCGGCCTCACGGGAGAGTTCATTAGAGAGACCCACAGGGACTCAGAACTATGCAAACCCACCCACCCCGGAGCCAGCACAGAAGGGCCCAACTTGCTTGTGGGTAGTGGGGGAAGTTTGGAGAGCAGAGGAAGTGCCATTGTTCTCTCAGGACCCGCCCCCACGGGCAACGTCACAACACAACAATGTGGGTTACCCCACCCTGGTGAACACCTAAGGCTCCACCCCTTAAAGTAACAGGTCTGTCGAGAAAAAAAAATGGCCCAAATGAAAGAACACATCAAAGCTCCAGAAAAAATACAACTAAGTGACTAAGAGATAGCCAACCTATCAGATGCACAGTTTAAAACACTGGTACTCAGGATGCTCACAGGATTGGTTGAAAGTTGGTCACAAGTTGAACAAATGAAGGATATGCTAAAAGAAATGAGGGGAAATGTACAGGGAGCCAGTAGTGATGGGGAGGAAACTGGGACTCAAATCAACGGAGTGGACCAGAAGAAAGAAAAAAACATCCAACCAGAAAAGAATGAAGAAACAAGATTCAAAACAATGAGGAGAGGCTTAGGAACCTCCAGGACATCTTTAAACATCCCAACATCTGAATCATAGGGGTGCCAGAAGGAGAAGAGGAAGACCAAGGGATTGAAAACTTATTTGAACAAGTAATGAAGGAGAACTTCCCCAAGCTGGTGAAGGAAATAGACTTCCAGGAAGTCCAGGAAGCTCAGAGAGTCCCAAAGAAGTTGGACCCTAAGAGGAACATACCAAGGCAATCAGAATTACATTACCCAAGATTAAAAATAAGGAGAGAATCTTAGAAGCAGCAACAAAAAAGAAGACAGTTACCTACAAAGGAATTCCCATAAGATTGTCAGCTGATTCTCAAAGGAGACCTTTCAAGCAAGAAGGGGCTGGAGAGAAGTATACCAAGTCATGAAAGTCAAGGACCTACATCCAAGAATACTCTATCCAGCAAAACTATCATTTAGAATGGAGGGGTAGATAAAGTGCTTCTCAGATAAGGTCAAGTTCAAGGAGTTCATCATCACCCAGCCTTTATTGTATGAAATGTTAAAGGGAGTTATATAAGGCATGGAGGGGTATCAACAGGGGAGTGGTAGGGGGAGAGAGGGGGAAAAGTACAGAGAATAAGTAGTGTAAACTGTAGGTAGAAAACAGACAGGGGGAGGTTAAGAATAGTATAGGAAATGTAGAAGCCAAAGAACTTATGTGTATGACCCATGGACAAAAACTAAAGGGGAGGGAATGGGGGTGTGTGGGGCGGAGGAGAATAAAGAGGGGAAAATGGGACAACTGTAATAGCACAATCAATAAAATATATTAAATGGTTAAGGTAAATTTTATATTATACATATTTTACACAATTTTTAAAAGTGTTTTTTAAAAGGTATATGGATTAATACCGTGACCACGAAGTCATTATGATTTTACCACATCATTACTATTTGAAAGTGAAACAGAATGCCACCACTTATCTAGATTTATGTCTGTTCTGCACAGAGGCAGAAACGTTCTTTTAGTTATTCTCTCTCCAGAGCAATGGCACAGAGACAATTAGAATATGTTCTCAGACCTGACCAGTGTGGCTCAGTTGTGGGCATCATCCCGCAAAGCGAAAGGTCTGCGGGTTGCATCCCCGTTCAGGGCTCAGGCCTGAGTTGCAGGTTTGGTCCTCAGTCAGGGTGAGTATGGGAAGCTACTGATTGATGTTTCTCTCTTCCCTTTCTCTTTCCCTTTCCCTCTCTCCAAAAATAAATAAACAAAATCTTCAAAAATGTCTTTATAAGCTTCCTATGTGCTTCAGGACTGAGGGAGTAGAGGACACTGTGAGGCTCCAGCAATGCACAGGGAAGACGCGCATCCAGGGCTCACAGCAATGGTGACGTCGGTGGAGACAGGTGGCTGTGGGAGACGGCTCACCAGTGTTCTGTTCTGCGTCAGGGGAGCGGGAATGCCCTGGGCCTTGACAGGGTCAGGGTGAGGTGCCGCAGGCGCCATGTGCCTCCCCGAAGACCCCATCTTGACTTCTTTCCTTGTGAAGTGGCTCTGAGTCAGTTCCAGATGGAAACTGAACCCCTGACCTCTCAGCACACAGACGTCCACGACACCCACTATGCCATCTGGGGCTCATAAACCACATTCTCTATCTTTCTTGGCTCTCAGGCTATTCAAAAGCTGAAGGGCAATATTTGGGTCTGCTCTGGTTTATTCGTGGGCCTTAATTCAGAACACATTTTCACAAAGAGGCAGAAGAAAGCACAAAAGCACTAAAGTTCAATTTACATTCTCAGTCAGTGAAACAAAATGGAAATAAAAAACAGTTGTGCGAGAGTCATTTATAACTAAGCTGTGGTCCAAGAGCGCCTTTCCTATAATGTCATGGAATAAAAGGCGTTTTCAAGCCACCAGCAAAAAAAGCTAGCCACCAAAAAAGGAGAGGTGATAGCTTTCTATTAAAATAGTTAAAGTGCTGATGGCAGTGTGAGCTCTCCCCCCGCCCCCGACTGGGCAGATCTAAAGTGATTTCAGTATTTCCTGATGTAAAGTCTTTTCCTTCCACTCCTGGTTTGTTTCTGTGCAAACAGTCATCAGGAAGCACTACTGTCCCAGGCAAGCCTGCCATGCGAATGCAGGTTACCTTCACAGTTTGGCGGGGCTTTATCAAACACCACAGTTCAGCTGCCATCACAGCCCCTTGGTTTCCAGGTACAAATTTGCCGTAGTAAGTCATGTCTGGTTGGTTCTGCAAAAAAAATTCCCCAAGTGCTAGCAGATGGCGGCAGTTCCACCTCGCCCTCCCCCACTTCCTGGTGTCAGCTCCAAAACTAAGAACCAGTGTGCCAAGCACGTGAGAAGTGGGCTAAGATTGTAGCGATAAAAGCAAGGGGCTTCCCAATTCAGATTTCAAACTTGCTCTCACACAGCTAATCAGCAGCAGAAACAGAAGTCTACTCCTGACTCCATGTCTTGCACATTTTCTGCAAAGCTGAAAAATGGAAATTCTTTGAAGAACAGGTACAGACCCTCCTCACACAAGCAGTCCCGTAGAGCTGCTCCCAGCCCCCCTCGGTGCCAAGCTGTCCTCATTACCAGGCCTCACTTAGGCCAAATTTTCTCTAGAACATGTCTGAATCCCAGGCTAGTTTATCACTGTCTGCTCAGTGTGTCTTTTGTGGGTGTTTCCCACATCATATTGCAACTATTCGTTTCCAGGGCTGTTCCTGCTGTTACACTGTTTACTTTCTAAGGACACGGACCATCGCTCATTCATCTTCTCCTGTTTTCAGCCCAACGCTTGGTATATGGTTGGTGTCTTCTTAAATGTTTATGGAAAAAAATAATGCTCCATCCATACATTTGATAATTATTCAAACTAAACTTTTTTCAACTTCTTGTTTTCCTTTACTTTGTATATGGAGAAATCTATTTAAAAGATACATTTAGATGTTGTAGACATGTTTGCTGGTGCCCCCAGAACACAACTCAACCTCTATGAGGGGTTAGAATAGCTAAATCCTGTTTCCCAGGCTTTCTTGTATGGGACTGGCTGTGGCCAAAGCTATGTCAGTGAAAGTCCCCTGGGGGCTTCTGAGCCCAGTGCCACCCTGTTCCCCCTCCTGCTCCACAGAAGGCTGCTGCAGCCATCTGCAGACAGGAGGCAGCGAAGCGACTCTTACTCATCACACCAAGGGCAGAGGAAGACCCTGGATTCTGGAGGGCAGCTTGGAGTTACTGAGCCTGCATGAGCACCTGCTCTCTCCAAACTTCTTGTTCTGTAAGAAAAAGAGCGCTTCTTTATTCCGGCAATTTTTACCCCAAAGGTGATCTAATATCTTTGAACATTTTCAGTTCAACAAGAAATAGAGCAATTGCTCTGCGCAGAGCGCTGTGCTAGTGTGACTTAGATGAAGCATTAAAGATGCTCTTTCAAATGTATAAGAAGCCCATTTGAGTGTTTTTTCATGTCCTGAGTTTTATGACCTCCTGACGTAAGGCAATGTGCGTCTTTTTTTGAGCCACTGTCATACAGGGAGTGGCTTTTATCACACTGCCCCTGACCATGTCATCCCCCTGAACATGTCGTCCTACACTTTGAAACAACAAGGATTTTCTTCTCTATAACCATGATACCATTATCATATTTAATATTTCTCAGATATAGTTTAATGCCCGATCTATATGCAAATGTCCCCGGTGGTCTACTCTAATGTCTCCTACAGTTGCTATTTCAGACCCACAGTCCAAACACTGCCTTCTGTTTTTATGTAAACTAGTTCTCCCTGCTACCACCCCCCCATTTTCATGACTGGCTTGTTGAAGAGAATGAGCCAGTTGTCATGAATTGTCTCACTGGCGTCATTTTATTGTTTCTCTGTCCCAACATTTCCTGTAACTGGAGTTATGTCTAAAGGTTGGATGAGATTTGAGTTAAATGTTTTTGGTGATAACATGATAGGAGATCCATATGCTAGTTTTCATGGTTTCTTTTCATAACATGCAATTCAGTGCCACCTCTCACACTCGGGCAAGTGACTTGGACATTGGTCTTGTGCTTCCTCTCCCTGCCTGGAGTGCACACTGTCCCCGTACCTGATCTAGCACGTGTCCTCGAGGTCTCACACTTCCACATCTTTGTGTGTGCTGTGCTCTGTTCAGAAGTCATCTTTTTCCTGTGGGCATGGTTTATCTGTAACTCCTGTGTGTGGGCGGGACCTGGGACTTGCATCTAACCAGCAGAATAAAGCGCAGGGAGAGGGAGGTCACTGCCCTGACTGCATATGATAATGACGTCATCTAGCTAGCAGACGCTGACTCTTGCTGACTTTGATGAAGCAAACTGTCATGTTGGAGAAGTTCACATGGCAAGGAAGTAAGTGTAGCCCCCACCCACAGCCAGCACGGAATGAGGCCTCAGTCCAATGACCATCAAGGGCCTGAAGCCTGCCACGAACCATCCGTGCTCATGCGCCTAGAAGTGGCTCCTTCCCATTTGAGACTTCATGTGACTCATTGCTTGACTGCGAACTTGAGAGACCCTGAGCCAGACAGATCACTTAACTAAGCTATACCAATCCACAGAAACTATGAGGTAATAAATGTGTGTTGTTTTAAGCTAATAAATGTTGGGGTGATTTGTCACGTAACAATAGGTAATGAATACATCCCACATACCTCAACGTTATATTTCAAGCCTAATCAGTCTTAAGGACCAACCTAAACAGCTTAGTATTCTTAGGACCCTAATGTTATGAGTCCCTGCCGATCGCTTATGGTCAGAACCACACAATTCATTGTCTCGAACTGCACCAGGACCATTAATATCACGTCTCTAACTGGACCATATGCTCCTTGTAGGCCGGAGCCACATCGAGAGGTTGTCTCTCCCGCCTTCTGAAGCATCGCGGCGCGAGGCCGGCGGTGCTCGCCGAACACGTGGCAGCTGCAGCAGCGGCTGCCATCCTCGACAACCGTAGCTGCGCATGCTCGCTGCGGTCCTGTCTTACCAGATGTCGAGAGTTGCGTCAATAGCTATAATCAAATATTCCTATGATAAGAAAAGATATTTGGCTTTGTAAAAGTAAACATTGTTATTTGGGATTTCCTTTTTTTATTAAAACAATACAAATGGAGTGACAATGATGTTTCCCAGATGTTTCCTAAAAAAAGACAATAAAAATATAAACAAGATTATTTTCTTATTTTTTTCCTGAGAAAATTCTAATAATACGTGTAGTCTTTGACCAATTGACCCTTACCAAATTTTCTCCCTAAGCTTGGTGTGCTGAGCATAGGAAGGATTTGAGGAATCCGTGTGTTGATAAAGGCACTTTACAGTATCAACTTCAAGGTGGTTTGCAAAGGAAACACACAAGAAGGCTCTCAGCCACTTTCTGTCATTAAAACACTTGGAACATGGATGGAAGAGAAGAGCAAACAATTACTCGGAGGGAAGTAGAGACAGTAAAAGCAGCACTACGTGCTTCGGTCTGTTGCCAGCCAAGCATTGACACTTCCACCTGTGTTCTTCACATCGCAAGGAAGCCAAGAACCACATTCCCAGAATCCCCTTCCCTGGGTGGTTCTGGGACTACTAGTGTCTGCCTAGGAGAAATACTTGCAAGAAATTGGGAAGACAGATTATTCAGAGATAGCAGTTATAACAGAAGATGTTAAACAGAAGATGGCCGGGTAGTGAATTCAGGATACTGTCCCAGATTGTTCTACAGAGCTGCCCACAACACTCCTGCAGAGTGAAAGTCGGTGGGAGCTTCCAAAGATTTGTGAGAAAAGCAGCAACTTCCTGGGAATCTCCTGAGAACCTCTGAGTTTGAGGAGTCAAGCAAAAATGTTCAAGGAGTATCTCGTTTACCTTTATTCCCCCACTCTTTTGAACTATATTTCAATAGTTATGGGAGTCCCTGAGTAGTTGCTCCTACTTGTATGTTACCTAGGTGTGTGTCTTTAAAGTTTCTCCACATGGTACTTGGTGGGTTCTCTAAACATCAGAACTTGAGTTTTTGTTCATCTTTAGGAATATTTCTTTTTAAAAAAAATTATCTTTATTTTTTAGAGAGAGGGGAAAGGAGGGAGACAGAGAGGGAGAGAAACAGCAATGTATGGTTGCCTCTCACATGGCCCTCACTGGAGACCTGGCCCGCAACCCAGATATGCCCTGACTAGGAATTGAACCGGTGACCCCTTGGTTCCCAGCCCACACTCAATCCACTGAGCTACACCAGCCAGGGCAGGAATATTTTTTATATCGGTTATTTCTTTTATTGTTTCTTGTCTGCCTATTGACTTTATTCTCTGCTTCAAAGAATCTAATAGATTCATTTGACTTCTTTGTATATTTTGGTCTCTTAAGTTTTCCCTCATTTCTAATTTCCCAGATTTTACCTTACAGGCTACAGATACTTCCATCTTCACTTATGTTAAATCATTAATTTGAGCCCTGGCTGATGTGGCTCAGTGAATTGAGCACCGGACTGTGAAGCAAAGAGTTACCAGTTCGATTCCCAGTCAGGGCATATGCCTGGGTTTTGGGCCAGGTCCCAAATAAGGGGGTGTGCGAGAGGCAACCACACATTGAAGTTTCTTTCCCTTTCTTTCTCCCTCTGTTCCCCTCTCTCTAAAAATACATAAATAAATCTTTTTAAAAAATCATTAATTTGCAACTGTAAATGAAATGTTATTTTAATAATCATACATATATACAATTTTACATATTACATATATAACTTTAAAAATTTCTAGCAATTTTTGCTCTGATTGCTCCATTTTTATAACAGCTTATTCTTATTTTATTGATGCATGTGAATCTATCTAAGGTTCATGATTGCAATTCATATTAGCCAGGGTTATTTCAGGGGGGAAAAAAATACTGTTTTCCAGATATTAAGAATTTCTATTTCTTTCACTGACTAATTATCTATAACTATGCTTTGAATTTTAGTGGTCAGTTTAGGGCTTATAGTATGCATTTTAAATTGATCACAATACCACTTCACAGATAGTATGAGAATCTTATAATATTATGCTTTCTTTTTTCTTTTCTTCTTTATTCTATTGTTACATTTACTCTTTATGCTATTGTTGTCCTTCTACATATGTTATAAACCCCCCAAACTGTTCCAAGTCACATGGTCTTAGAGCCTAGATTGTCTGATCCATTCTCTTAAACTACATCCTAAACGCCTCAGTTAAACAAAACAGGAAAACAAAAACCCTCTGCTCAAATTTACACTTTGGTAAGTCGCAGCTCAGAATGGTCATTCCAGTTTAGCGCGAGGTAGGTCCTGGCTAAAATGAAGCACAGTCAGGAATTCACATGTGTGTTAGTATGGATTCTCCATGGGTTCAACAACGTGTTCATTTAGGCCCCGAAAAGTTCTAAAATATCTGGGATAAAAATGGATATATTTACAGTTTTACTATAAACAGTTTCTCACGTGGGATGTAAAATGCATAATGTAGCACACAACTTTGAATTCCATCGTGAACAATAATCACGTACACATGGTGCTTCAGTACGAGTGCTGTACACATACACATTAATTTAGTCAACCTGACTTCACTGCAAAGTAGTCCATTTACAACAGGGCAGTGACAAGTGCTGTATGTGGCAATTCAGATGATGTTTAACTTGAGAGTGTCATTAATTTTGAGGATGGCATGCATCCTGTTATATTCCTTTGCTGCCCTGGTTACATCAAGATTTACAAAAAAGAATTTATTTTCCACCTCAGGTGAATACTAATTTCTTTCTCTCCTTTAAAAGAAAAACATTTTGTGTTTTATTATTTCAGCAAGTTCTCAGTATTATTATTTGTACTAGTCTTGATAAATTTTAGTTATTACTGTTCATATTGTTTTATGATATGGTATCTGATTCTCAAATAAGTACTGACAGGGTCAGGTCTGGAATTTGTGGTATTATACATTGTTTGTATCATCTATACCTCCAAAAGATTAATAAAACATACATTCTTGTGTAGCCGAATAGAAGGAGTTCCCATGTACTCCAGCTGTCTCTGAGCGCCTCTGGGGAATATCAGAGCCCTGGTTCCGGAGGAGAAGACCACTTGAGGTGGCGGTCCGTGGTGAGAGGCACAGGCTCCAAAGGAAAGTAGTGGCATATCATTTCAAAGGTCGGATGGCACCAGAGAGGCTGTGGGCTGTTTGCATGAATCTGAGAACTTCTCTTTTTCCTCCTCACTGTTATAGTGCATTAAGCTACGCCCATGTTCCCAGACAATGTCTTAGGGAAGAGGTGAAATTTAAGAGGAAAAAAAAGCATTTGGATCAGCTCATATGGGGAGTTGAATAAACACTCAATAATAAGTAAAATGTATAATATAATACATTACAATTATCTATACATTATAATATGTACAATGTAAGATAATGATACATGTTAAGGAAAAAATGGAGCAAGTAAGGGAGATAGGAATGGTCAGTTTGGGGAACAAGGTGGTCAGGGAAGGTGCCAATGAGAAGGTGCCACTTGAGTAGAACCTGGAGGAGGCGAAGAGGCATGCCACACAGCTTCTTAAAGAAGAGCATTGTAGGCGGCAGGGGCACTGGGCCCAGCCTGTTGAGAAAGACTAAGGAAGCCAGTGAGGGAGAAGTGAGGGAGGGAGGAACAGGGACAGGCATAGGAGTGCAGTGTGCATGGAGAGCGGAGGGCCAGATCACACAGAATCTGTGGGTCATTGGAAAGATGTTTGCTTTTCCAATAGATGGGGACAATTGCAGAGAATGTTAATGGAAGAGGAGGAAAAGATGTGAGCTGGAGTTTAAATGCATCGTCCTGGCTGCCATGTTGAGAGTAGACTTAGTAGGGCAAGGATAGAAGAAGAGAGAGCAGATAAGGGCAAATTATACTAATTCAGTTTTGACATGATTGAGGCTTAGACTATGGTAGAAGTCATAAAAATTGGTTAGTTTGGGAATTTTTTTTTTCTTATCTTCACCCAAGGACATTTCTCTACCGCTTTTAGATAGAAAGGAAGGAAGACAGGAAGGGAGAGGAAAGCATCAATGAGAGAGAGAGAGAAAATAATTGGTTGCCTTCTGCACTCACCTGGATGGAGGTTCACACATGCTGGGACTGGGGATTGAACCCACAACCTAAGTATGTGCCCTGACCAAAAATCAAACCTTCAACCTTTTGGTTGCAGATCAACACTCCAACCAATAGTGATGTATTCTGAAGATGGAGCCAACATGTTTGTTGATGGATTTGATGTGGCATGTGGGAGAAAATGAGGAATCAAGGATGAGCTCAAGGTCTCTGGCCTGAGCAATATGTACTGAGGTGGAAAAGATTGTGGGAGGAGGAGTAGGCTGGAGAAAAAGATCAGCAATTGTGTTTGGGGCATTTTTAAGTTGGATATGCCCCTCAAAAATTCAAGCGGAAATGTTGAGCATGTCATTGAATAGCTGACATTAGGGTTTAGGGAAGGGATCCAGCTGAAGACGCTCTTTAGGAATGTCAGTCTGCATTGGCATTTACAGACACGAGACTGCATACCATTCCCAAAAGAATGAGACTTTCTAACCTTAGAAGATAAGGAGATGAGAGGAAACAGAAAAGGAGATGTAAAGAAAATAGACAGTCTGCCCAGAAGAATACCAGGGGAATGAGATATTCAGAAAACCAAACAAAGAAAGGGTTTCAGGAAGATAAGGGTCAAAGTCTAGTAGTAAGTCAAGAAGATTAAATTTTATAACTGACTCCTGGGATTAGAACCGTGGAAATCATGGAAGATCTTGTTTAGAGCAGCTTTTGTGAAGAGGTAGAGGTAAAATCCTGGTAATAGTGAGTTCAAGGTCAGTGAAAATGGTGGAGTAAGGACTTGTAAAAATTCCCCTCTTCATAAGAGCTTTGAGAAAACTGGTTAAATTGTCAGAATTAATTTTCTAAGAACCTTGGAAATTAACCAAAGTCTTGTAGCAATCCAGGGAGCATTTATGCAAGAAAAGCAGCCAAGTCTCAGTAAAAACAGAAAGCTTTGTGGAGCTTTAACTTGCCCTGTTCCCATCTCTTTCTCTCCAGGTCTTTAAAAACCAGCAGCCTGACAGCCACCAGGGAGGGCAGAATGGAAGTGGCACTTCTTTAGAGCCTTGTCTCGGAGAATTGTCCTTATTTGACAGGTATGGGGGTTCCCTGGAAGACCTCAGTTAAAGGATGTCATTATTTGACCTGATTCAAAGCTCACCCATTGAGAAAAAAGCCTTTGCTCAGAGGTGTTTGTTAAAAACATTTAGAGGTAATTGTCTAACTCTACAGCTGCACAAAGTTAGGGCAAATCATAGGCTAACAAAAAACTTTAAAAGGAAAACCTGAAAAGTAAGATAACATAGGGGCTTTGAAAAGCTCCGGTAGGTTCCAGGGAATTAGAAGGCTGAGCGCGCGCACAAGGCTCTGTGCGTGCTGGGAAGGAGCTCAGCTCTCACTTCTCCATGGCTTTAGGCTCTGCGTCAGCAGGAAGGGGAGGGGGAGGCAGAGTGCCTGGCTGAGTGTTAAAGGCATGCCCCAACCTGTATACAGAGCCCTTGTCAAAGATTGGGAGACTCCTCATTGGTTCCAGGTGTTTAAGGAAATCTCTGGTCATTAGCTGACCACTAAGCTAATCAGACAGAGACTTAAGTGGCCGTACACAATAAAGAATACACACAGAACTTATTCAGAAAAGTTGTTAAACACACAAATAATAACAAAAACAGGCAACAAGAACAAACCCTGGGAGAGAGGAAAATCTGATTTCCAGGACCGCCACATTATATTGCTATTTAAAATGTCCAGTTTTTAACAAAAATAATTATAAGGCATGCAAAGAAGTAAGTATAGCCCATACACCAGGGAAAAAAATCAATAGAAACTGTCCCTGCGAAAACTTAGACATTGGACTTCCTAAACAAAGACTTCTTTTTTTTCCTTATATCCTCACCTGAGGACATGCTCATTGATTTTAGAGAGAGGGGAAGGGAAGGAGAGAAACATTAATTGGCTGCCTTTTGCACATGCCCCAAATAGGGGCTATACCCACAACCCAGGCACGTGCCCTGACTGGGAATTGAACACACAGTCTTTTGGTTTACAGGGCAATGCTCCAACCAACTGAGCCAAACCAGCTAGGTTAGATGAGGACTTTAAATCAGCTGTTTTAAATATTCCAACCCACTAAAGGAAATCACATCTAAAGAAGTTATAAAAAGTATGAGAATGAAATGCTACCGAATAAAGAAGAGCAATAAAGAGATATAAAATGCAAAAGAGTAGGTTCAAACGAGTATAACAAGAGATAAATTGATAAAAAGACTAGCTATACCGATGGGGACAGAACATTGCTGTCCAGGGGCTGAGGACAGGGGGAGGGTCTGATTATAAAAGGGCAACACAAGAGAGTTTTGGGGGTAATGGAAGCATTCTGTATCCTGATTGGGCTGATGATTACAGAAATCTATGCACGTCTTAAAATTCACAGAACTCTACCTCCAAAATAAGTCAATTTTACTGTATGATGGTATAAGTAAAATTCAAAAACATCATAAAAGATAACAAAATATTTGTTTCACAAAAGCTAAAAATAAAATACCAGCCGATCCATGCATGATGAAAAAGGAATAGGTTGGAAGAAAGTTAAAGTTCCTTGTCTTATTCAGAACAGGCTAGTTAATAACCTCACATTTAAATTTAAGTGTATATATTTTCTAAGGATAATCAATAAAGAGAGAAATATAATGGATCTTTCAAACAATATAGTAAATAAATGTAAAATTCAACAGGAGGCAAAAAGGGAAAACCATAGAAATAAAGAGAAAGCATAATAAATTGGAAGCCTAAAATAAGTTGTTAAAAACAAAGTCATATGCCTGGGCTGGTGTAGCTCAGTGGATTGATCGCGGGCTGTGAACCAAAGGGTCGCCGGTTTGATTCCCAGTCAGGGCACATGCCTGGGTTGTAGGCCAGGTCCCCGGTGGGGGCCACGTGAGAGGCAACCACACATTGATGTTTCTCTCCCTCTCTTTCTCTCTCTTTTCCCTTCTGTCTAAAAATAAATAAAATCTTTTAAAAAATCAACAAAGTCATATATATGTACATATATAAAGATTAATTTTATCTACAGTGTTGGAGACAATTGAATTAGATATTAAAAGTATGCTGCATAGCCCTGGCCAGGTGCCTCAGTTGGTTGGAGTATTGTTCCATACACCAAAAGGTTGTGGGTTTGACCCTGATCAGGGCCCATACCTAGGTTTGGGTTTGATTCCTGGTTGGGCACATACAAGGACGCAGCCAATCGATGTTTCTCTCTCACATAGATATTTCTCTCTCACATCAATATTTCTCTCTCTCCCTCTCTCTCTAAATCAATAAACATATCCTTAGGTGAGGTGGGTTTTTTGTTTTGTTTTTTTAAGCAAGAGGAGAAGGGAGGGAAAAAGAGATGGAAAGAAACACTGATGTGAGAAACATCTAGTGGTTGCCTGGCGTATGCACCCTATCCAGGGACGGAACCGCATGTGCCCTGGCTGGAAATTGAAAGGTGACCTTTTGCTTCGAGGGGCAACATCCAACCAACTTAGCCACACAAGTCAGGGCTCATGTGAGGATTTAAAAAAAATGCTACATTAAAGGCACACATTAAATGGCTGGGGGGCAGAGGGGGGGACAAAAGGATAATTCAAGCAAAACAGAAAGATTAAAATAAATAAATAAAAAATAATATATTCAATATAAGACATATATAAAAACAAAGCTATCACAGCAATATTAATATCCTGTAAGATATAATTTAAGGTATAGAGCATGAAAATGGACAAAAGGGATCATTTTATACTGTATCAATTAGGACTTCATGTGTGGTTTAACAAAACCCAACAAAAGTGATTTTAGAGAAAACAACGGAAGAAGGTGAAGGAGGAAGTGGGACCCACACTAACCTCAATCCAGGACTGAACAGGAAATACAACCAATTGGTGGAGAAATTACCCATAACAAACAAATGAACAAGGGTGAGAGAGAAGCCTCAAAACCTTGTTCACACAGAAGAATCAGCTTCAACACAAACTGACCACATCTGCACAAAAGACTACAAGGTGTGGTGGATGAAGTGACCCTCAGTTAACCAGATGGAGGGAAGGACCCATCAAAGAAAGACCCAACAACAACCAAAACCCAAAGACATACAGAGAGCCAACATAAACGACAGTCCAAGACCAGCAAGCTCAGGAGATTAAGGAGACTGCACGACTGAATCTCACAGGTATTCTACCATAGAAGTTCACACCATAAACCCAGGGAGTCAGAACAGATCAATTTAAGAAACAGAGGCTAGCAATAAGACTCTCACAAACAATGAGAAGACAAAGAATCCCTAAATGAAAGGAAAGGAGGAAGCCCCAGAAAGAATGATAAATGAAACAGAGGCAAGTCAACTATCAGATACTGAGTTCAAAGCATTGGTTATCAGGAAGCTCAATGAGCTCACAGAGAATTACTAGAAACTACAGGGAAACTACAATGAACTCACTGAAAACTATATCAACATGAAAAAGGAAATAGAAACTATCAACAAGGGCCAGGAGGAAATGACGAATACAATTTCTGAACTGAAGAACACAGTAGAAGGAATCAAAAGCAGGCTAGATGAAGCAGATGATCAGATGAGCGAGCTGGAGGACAAGGTAGAAAAAACACCCAGAAAGAGCAAGAAAAGGAAAAGAGGCTCATAAAAAATGAAGAGGGATTAAGGGAAATGTAGGACAACATGAAATATAATAATATCCGTATAACAGGGATACCAGAAGGAGAAGAAGAAGAGCAAGGGATAGAATACCTGTTTGAAAAAGTAATGATGGAAAACTTCCCTAATCTGATGAGAGAAAAAGTCACACAAATCCAGGAAACACAGAGAGTCCCAATCAAGAGGAACCCAAAGAGGCCCACTTCAAGACACATCTTAATGAAAATAGCAAAATTCCAAGACAAAGAGAGAATTTTAAGGCAGCAAGGGAGAAACATACAATGGAGCCCCGATAAGGCTAGCAGCTGACTTCTCAGTGGAAATGCTCCAAGCCAGAAGAGAATGGCAAGAAATATTCCAAGTAATGAGAACCAGAGGCCTGCAACCAAGGCTACTGTACCCAGCAAGACTCTCAATCAAGATACAAGGCCAAATAAGGAGCTTCCCAGACAAAGGAAGTCTAAAAGAATACACTTCCACCAAACCAGCTCTGCAAGAGATGCTAAAGGGACTGTTTTAAGGAAAGGAAGGAAAAGAGAGAGAGAGAGGAAAACAGGTACAAAAAAATGGCAATGAATAAGTACCTATCAAAAACAACCTTAAACATAAATGGATTAAATGCTCCAATCAAAAGACATAGAGTAGGCCCTGGCTGGTGTAGCTCAGTGGATTGAGCACGGGCTGGGAACCAAAGGGTCGCCAGTTCGATTCCCCATCAGGGCACATGCCTGGGTTGCAGGCCAGGTCCCCGTGAGGGCCATGTGAGAGGCAACCATACATTGCTGTTTCTCTCCCTCTCTTTCTCCCTCCTTCCCCTCTCTCTCTAAAAAAAAAAAAAAAAAGACATAGAATAGCTGAATGGCTAAGAAAGCACGACCCACACATATGCTGCCTACAAGAGACCCACCTCAGGACAAAAGACATACACAGATGGAAAGTGAAGGGCTGGAAACAAATTTTCCAAGCAAACAGACAGGAAAAAAAAGCTGGGGTAGCAATACTCATATTGGACAAAATAGACTAAAAAAGGGGGCCATAAAGAGAGACCTAGAAGGACCCTTCATAATACTCAAGGGAAGAATCTACCAAGAAGATATAAATATCGTAAATATATATGCACCGAACATAGGAGCACCCAAATGCATAAAGAAAATTTTGGAGGACTTCAAAAAAGGTATTGACAGCAACACAATTATAGTAGAGGATTTCAACACCCCAGTGTCAAAAATGGACAGATCTTCCAAGCAAAATATCAACAAAGATATTGTGGCATTGAACAACACCCTAGACGAATTGGACTTAACTGATATATACAGAGCCTTTCACCCCAAAGAAGCTAAATACACATTCTATTCAAATGCACATGGAACATTCTCAAAGATAGACCACATAATAGGACACAAAACAAGCCTCAACACATTCAAGAAAATTAAAATCATATCAAGTATTTTCTCCATCTACCAGGGACTGAAATTAGAAACCAACCCTAAGGAAAAAAACCCAAAACACTCAAAATCATGGAGATTGAATAGCATGCTATTAAAAACGAATGGGTTAAGAATCAGATTAGGGAAGAAATCAAAAAGTTTCTTGAAACAAATGAAAATGAACTCACAACAACCCAAAACTTGTGGGACACAGCGAAGACAGTCCTGAGAGGGAAGTTCATAGTGGTATGGGCCTACCTAAAAAAGATAGAAACATTTCAAACAAACAACCTAACCCTACACCTACAAGAACTCGAGGAACAACAACAAAGACAGCCCAAAGCAAGTAGAAGGAAGGAAGTAACCAAGATCAGAGCAGAATTAAATCACATAGAGACTAAAAGTACAATTCTAAGGATCAATGAATCCAGGAGCTGGTTCTTTGAAAAGATAAACAAAATCAACAAGCCTTTAAGCAGACTCATCAAGAAAGAAAGAGAGAGGACCCAAATAAACACAATCAGAAATGAAAGAGGAGAGATTACAACTGATGCCACAGAAATACAAAGGATTGTAAGAAACTACTACGAAGAACTGTATGCCAAGAAATTTGAAAACCTAGGTGAAATGGACAAATTTCTAGAAAAATATAATCTTCCAAAACTCAGTGAAGAAGAAGCAGAAAGCCTGAACCAAACAATAACAGCAGACGAAATTGAAGCAGAAATAAAAAAACTCCCAACACACAAAAGCCCTGGACCAGATGGTTTCACAGGAGAAATGCTCTCTACAAAGCATTTAAGGAAAAGCAAACCCTATCCCTCACAGACTATTCCAAAAAATCCAAAATGATGGAAAACTCCCAAACTCTTTTTATGAAGCCAGTATCATCCTAAACCTAAAACCAGATAAAGGCATAACAAAGAAAGAAAACTTCAGGCCAATATCGCTGATGAACATAGCCGCTAAAGTCCTCAACAAAATATTGGCAAACTGCATCCAGCAATACGTTAAAAAGATCATACACTATGATCGAGTGGGATTTGTCCCAGGGATGCAAAGACAGTACAATATTCACAAACCAATAAACGTAATACATCACGTAAACAAAAGCAAAGACAAAAATCACATGATCATATCAATAGATGCAGGAAAAGCATTTCATTAGGTACAGCACCATTTATGATAAAAACACTCAGCAACGTGGGAATAGAGGGAGCATTCCTCAACATAATAAAGGCCATCTATGAGAGACCGACAGCCAACACCATACTCAATGGGCAAAAACTAAAAGCTTTCACACTAAGATCAGGAACAAGACGAGGTTGTCCACTATCATCACTTCTTGTCAACATAGTATTGGAAGTTTTAGCCACAGCAATCAGACAAGAAAAGGAAATAAAAGGCAAACAAACTGGAAAGGAGGAAACAAAACTGTCATTGTTTGCAGATGACATGATAGTGTACATAGAAAATCCTATAGACTCTGCCAAACAATGACTCGACCTAATGAATGAATTTGGCAAAACAGCAGGATACAAAGTCAATATCCAGAAATCAAAGGCATTTTTGTATACCAACAATGAAACATCAGAAGCATAAATCAGGAAAAAAATCCCATTTGATATAGCAACAACAACAACAAAAAAAACCCCTAGGAATAAACCTAACGAAGGTGGTAAAAGACCTGTACTCAGAAAACTACATAATGCTGAAGAAAGAAATCATGGAAGACACAAATAAATGGAAACATATACCATGTTCATGGATCAGAAGAATCAACATCATCAAAATGTCCATACTACCCAAAGCAATTTATAGATTCAATGCAATCCTTATCAAAGTACCACTGGTATATTTCACAGATATAGAACAAATACTTCAAAAATTTATATGGAACCATAAACAATTCCGAATTTTGAGAAAGAAGAGCAAAGTAGGAGGGATCATAGTACTTGATATCAAACTGTATTACAAGGCCGCTGTAATCAAAACAGCCTGGTACTGGCATAAAAACAGACAGCTAGATCAATGGAACAGAATAGAGAGCCCAGAAATAAACCCAAGTCTCTGTGGCCAATTAATTTTCAACAAAGGGATCAGCAGCATTAAATGGAGTAAAAATAGCCTCTTTGACAAATGATGTCGGGAAATCTGGACAGCTACATGCAAAAAAAAGAAACTCGAGCACCAACTTATTCCACACACAGAAATAAATTCAAGGTGGATAAAAGACTTAAATATAAGTCGTGGCACCATAAAAGTCCTAGAGGAAAACATTGGTAGGAAAATCTCAGACATTCCACACAGCAATATTTTCACTGATATGTCCCCTAGAGCAATGGACATAAAGGAAAGAATAAACAAATGGGACCTCATCAAAATAAAAAGCTTCTGCACAGCTAAAGAAAACAGCATAAAATGAAAAGAGAACACACCATATGGGAAAACATATTTGCCAATGATACCTCAAAGAAGGGTTTGATCTCCAAAATATATAAAGAATTCCTACAACTCTACTCTAGGAAGACAAAAAACCCAATTAAAAAATGAGCAAAAGACTTGAACAGACACTTCTCCAAGGAGGACATACGGAGGGCCCAGAGACATATGAAAAGATACTCAGCATCACTAGCCATCAGAGAGATGCAAATTAAAACCACAATGAGATACCACCTCACACCTGTCAGAATGGCCATCATCAACAAAGCAACAAACAAGTGTTGGAGGGGATGTGGAGGAAAGGGAACCCTAGTGCACTGTTGGTGGGAATGCAGACTGGTACAGCCACTGTGGAAAACAGTATGGAATTTCCTCAGAAAACTAAAAATGGAACTGCCTTTTGACCCAGCAATTCCACTGCTGGGATTATACCCAAGGAGCCCTGAAACACCAATCCAAAAGAACCTATGCACCCCAATGTTCATAGCAGCACAATTTACAATAGCCCAGTGCTGGAAACAACGTAAGTGCTCGTCAGCAAATGAGTGAATCAAGAAACTATGGTACATTTACACAATGGAATTCTATGCAGCAGAGAGAAAGATGGAGCTCCTACAGTTTGCAACAGCATGGATGGAACTGGAGAGCATTATGCTAAGCAAAATAAGCCAGGCAGTGAGGGACAAATACCATATGATCTCACCTTTAACTGGAACCTAATCAACAAAAGAAAAAAGCAAGCAAAATATAACCAGAGACATTGAAATTAAGAACAATCTAACAAGAGCCAGAGCGAGGGGGGTGGGGACTGTGGGGAGAGGGGTTTTCAGGAACTACTGTAAAGAACACACGGACAAAACCCAGGGGGAGCGTGGAAGCAAGGAAGGGAGATGGGTTTGGTTGGGGTCGGGGGGAGGAGAGGGGAGAAAATGCAGACAACTGTAATTGAAGAACAAAAAGTAGTTGAAAAAAAAGTGATTTTAACAAAAAGTGTTTATTTTAACAATGTAAGTAATTCATTGCCAAGCTAACCAGAAGTGCTTCAGGAGCTCATGACGTCAGCAATATTTTGGCTTCCTTCTTTCTCTATGTTCTGTCATTCTCTTGGCTTCCTCATGATTCTAAAATGAATGATTTACCTCCAGCCTCACTCTTCCATTCCAGACAGGAAGAAGGAAAAGAAATGCCAAGAAGCAGTGGTGTCTGTATCAGAAGTTACACACGTGGCCTCTCTTAGGTAGAAGGGAAATCAGCAGTTATGAATTATCGGCTGAGTGCATTGATACTTCTAACCAAAACCGAGGCATTGTTGCTAAGGGTATTGAGGTATTTACCCCCCACAGTGCCAAAACAAACGGTATTCTAGCTAGATAAAGTTACCATAGACTTATATGTGCTAACAACGTTGCTGAGAAATACAAAAGGGGAAACATGACATGACTACAGGAACAAGTTTCCAAAGTCACAATCACAGTGGGAGTTTTTAAACAAGCCTCTCAAACAATGATAAATCGCGCAGGCAAAAAGTAAGAATAAAGAAGATTTAAATCTGCGCTACTCAAGATTTGGTCTGTGTACCAGTGTGCTACAAGGTTAGGAACTCAGAATATAAATCAACTATGCCACTAAGCCCTCAATTCAGTTTCGCTAATAGATTTTTAAAAAATAATAGATCTCCTTGATGAAAGGAAGCTTTGAGTTGGTTTCCATTCTAGCACAAATTCCTTTCTTGTCATAGACCTGATAAAATGTTCACAGATCAGCTACTTTTTGAATAGTGCTCATTTAACTCTTCTTGATCCCTATGGAAAGATTTCTTCGTTGACCAGAAACTTTGACTAATGCTGATTTAAATATCTTAACAAGCTTGAACCCAAACAAAAGATGAGAGTTATTTTTTTTTTTTCTAAGGGTTCCTAAGCACCAAGAACTCAATCCTGTTAAAAACCCAAGGGCCTATTAATAGGAGAGTCAGATTTGGATCTAGGCAAATCCAGAGGATATTGCTGGTGAGTGCTCTGCCGTTGAACCCAGCGCAGTAGGTCAGCTCTGTGGTGGGCAGCCTAGTCCCAGTGTGAGCCCCCCCTCTCCACACAAGGCTGTGGTGACACGCTGTGTCCTCTGCAGTGGGCACAGACCTGGACTGGTGCAGTTCACACTTCCTATCACATGGAGAATGGTTGATACAACTTTGAATCTCACATTTCAATTTTACCTCATATTCGTGTAATCAGTTAAGGCAAAGTCCATTTACGAGGTTTATTTCCAGAAATTCCTTGCCTTAGGGTGGAGAAGCAAAGACATTCATTTCCTTTACTTGAAGGGGACAAAGCAAAGGCTTGGTTGGGTGAGATGTCATTTTCTGTTGTAGGGCAATTTGAGGAATGTAGAAAAGATAGAAATTACATGTTCATTTTCCTAAGAACTGAGGGTAGGCATCATTGTGAGAACAACAAGGAAACACTGAAATCATGGACATAACTTGCTCTTGACCTTTAACCCAATCTCTTTTCTTTTTCTTCCTTGGCAGGCACAGTTAGCAGGTTAAATTGTATCCTCAGAGTCCTCATTCTATGCAATTATATAGTACAGATCAAGTATAGGGTTAGTGTTTTATTAGTATTATTTTACAAAAATCTTATCTTGCTTTCATTACTATGTGACTTGCTTTTTTCACTTAACAACATGACCTGGAGTTCTGTCTGTCAGTACCTATAGACCTTGTGTACTGTGATACAGTATCATGTCACGTATATGTACATTTAACAGACCCTATTGATAGGTATTTAGGTGATTTATTTTTTTTTGCTATGAAAAGTAATACTATATGTAGTTGTACGCAGTCTCCAAAGTTAGCTCTCAATTACATACACCTCCAGGCTCTCGTGCCCTGATGTAACCCACTCCCACACTGAATCTGGACTGGCACTGTGACTCACTGTAACCAATAGAAAGCAAGGGACTTGGTGCTGTCAGAGTTCCAGGCCCATCTTCAGGAGGACTGGCATTTCCAGCTCTGTGGTCTTCGGAGCTGGCCATCATGTGCAAAGTCCTTCTGAAGAAAGGGCACACACAGAGGCCTTCGAGAAGGACATGCCCTACACTTCCCTTGGAGACAAAAGCCCCGTGGAGGAATACCAAGTGCCACCCGTGTGAGTGAAGAAGCCACCTTGGATGTTTTAACCCAGTTGAGCCTGAGTAGTTCTATCACCCAGTAGGAGAACCATCAGCTAAGCCTCATCAACCCACAGAACATTGAGGGATAATCATGAATTGCTGTTTTGATCTACTAAACGTTGGGTTTACTGTGTGGCAATAGTAAGCGACATAGCAACAAACAGTGCAACATCCCTCCGGTCTCTCTGTATAAAGAGAACTGACGACCAGGCCATAGGGCACACACAGCAAATATTAATGGATCCTGCTGAGTTGCCCTCCACAACGGCTGCACAGCCACACCACTCTAGATCCCCACCCACAATGATGGGAGGTAACATTTTCACTCACCGTGCTTGTCAGATCAAAATTAAGATTTCATTTCATGTTGCATTTCTCTGATTACTAGTCAAATCAAGCACATTTTTCTGTGTTTGCTGGTCAGTGTGCTGACTTTCCTGTTAGCCACCTGTTGGAGGGGAGACCGTGTGCCGGGTTCCGTTCCAGTCATCTTCCTGGGGCTGCTCCTTGCTGCAGCCTCCCTGGGTGCCAGGCACCGTTGCCATTGGAGAGCAGCTCCCACAGTGGACAGACAGCTACACGCTATTTATCTATTCAATACCTGTCTTGGAGAGGCCAGTCTCATGTCCACAATGGCTCCACTGTCATACTCTCAGGTGGACATCACTGATACCCTCCCAAAGAATTAAAAAGGGCAGGGGGAGCTGCATACAGCCTGAGCAGCCTCGTCCCAGGTGATGAGAGACTTGATGTCACCCTGAGACTGGCCTTTCGAACTGTGATAGCAATTACTCCCCTAACCCCTGTTCTAACCACAACACCCCATCAACTCACCTTTGAGGACTGCCTAAGCCCCAAGAGGGCCATCGCCTCTCAGCACAGAAGTATCAGGGTGCCTTATTCCCATCACTGCAAGACCTGTGGCCCTTTGTGGAAGGGGTCGCAGACCTGCACAAGCACCCATTAAATCCAGCACCAGCTTATTGGGAACCACAAGTATGAAGACAGCACTCCCCTGCAGGGCTGTGGAAGATCAGGTCTTTCCTGGAAGCTCCAGGTGCTGGCGTATGGAGAACCTCTGGAGTGAATCCAGCTCGGGGTGATTTAGCTGCCCCCAGAGAGTGAGCATCCACACGCACAGGGCAGTCACAGGCCCGTACTCACTGGCTCTGGGGGGCAAAGGCGCTGGGGTCTTCTTCCCTAACACAGGGAATGAGCGTGTGTGTAGATTTTGTCTGTTTTAAATAATTTATATTGGATAATCTGGTATGATGCTTGATAATTTGATAATGGACAGTAAGTAAGCAAGTTGAAAGGTCTACCTGTAGTCTGTGTTCATTTACCACATGGTACTGGTGTCCTGGGGCTGCCGTAACAGAGCGTCACAGACGGAAGCTTGAAACAACAAGAAATTCTTGCCTCACGGTTCTGGAACCCAGAAGTGTGATATCACTGTGTTGGCCAGGCCTGCTCCCTCTGACGGTGCCAGGGAGATTCTGTGCCAGCCATCTCTCCAGCTGGTAGTTCCTGGGCTTGTGGCACCATACCTCCAACCTTCTATGTGCGTGGCTCCCCTCTCTGCACATCTCTCCCTGTGCCTCAATTTCCCCTTTTCATTTGGAGCACAGTGATACTGGTTAAGGGCCCCCTGGTGACCTCATCTTCGCTTGATCATCTTAAAGACTCTATTTCCAAATAAGGTCACATTCGCGGGACGTCAACATCTTTGGGGGTTCATAGTTCAACCCATACCATCCATCAGAACGGGTGGAGTAAACGTAAGGCAGCTCACTGCGGGTCTAACCTAGCGGACCTGGAACCCTTTTCTACGCATTTCAGAGATCGTGCTGTGTGGGGGAGGGGCTGGGTGTAAAGCGCCGTGCGGTAAGACTGGTGATTGTGGATTCACATGGGACGGAGATTTGCTTTTAAGACAGAGAAATGAATTATTTTAAAGGGGATTTGAAAGATGCTATAGGAATGAAATATTGTTGAACAAAAACCTTAGCAACATTTGTGTTTTCATCCGATAATCCTATTTTAGTAATCACAGTGATATAAATGCATCTTGGTTTTATTGACCTTTATTTTTTCAAAAAAGACTCAACTCTTATATTTAACTGCCCTGTCAGGAAAAATGTTCTTACCACATGTGTGGTGTAATGGGGAATTTTCTTCCTGGTCTTTGTCCCTGGTTCCTGACACGGAGCTCCCAGAACTGTTCGAGTGTCTTTGTTACTTATTGCAAGCCCCTCTCAACCACAGCTGTGTTTGTGCTGATGAGGAGGCTCTTGGAGGACCCCTAGGCAGCCTGGGAATGGGGGCTAGTCACCCGAACACCAAGCCGTATGAGAGTTGGAACTTTTAGCTTCCGCTCTCCCCACCGCCCCCCACTCCCAACCCTGACCTCCAGGGAGAGGAGAGGGGTTGAAGGTTGACTTCAATCACAAATGGTTAATGATTTAATCAATTATGCCTATGTAATAAAATTTCCATAAAAACCCCTAAATGAAAGGGTTCGGAGAGTTTCCCGGTCGGTGAGCACATGCAGTGCTGAGAGGGTGGTCTCCCGAAAAATCACAAAGGTGCCGTGTCCTGCCCCACTTACACCTTGCCCTATGCATCTCTTCTGTGTGGCTGTTCCTGAGTTGTATCCTTTATAATAAACTAATAGTAAGTAAAGTGCTTTCCTGAGCTCCTCTAGCCTTTCTTGCAAATTATTGAACTTGAGGGGAGGATCGTGTGAATCTCCGACTGGTATCTGACAAGACTGTTTTTGGGACTGGGCGCTTAACCTATAGGGTCTGATGCTAACTTTGGGTAGTTAGTGTCAAAACAGAACTAAGATTTGGGATTCCCAGTTGCTGTGTGGACAACTGGAGAACTGGTGTTAGAAAAGACACCCTGTGTTTGTTGTCAGGGGAGGAAAAAAATCTTCTCAACACGATTAAGGAGATTAAGGCCAGAGCTTCAGCTAGTCTGGGCCTCCTTAAGACGACCACCTGCCAGATGGGGGTTGTCTTTTTACAAAACAATGAACCGCAAAGGAAGGTATTATTATCTGTCAGTGTCTTCCTGTTGCTCCCGTTTCTTGACAGAAAGATTGGAAAGTTAAAATAAAATTCCTTTGTTATACTGATTGCATTCAAGCTTTATGAACATCTGAAGTTCAGAGTTATTGGTGAAAGCTGGAGTCTTTGTGTCACATGCCTGAATCTAAACTTTTGGAAACAAGAAAGCCTATTCAAGCTGTCTGTAGACTTTTAAAGGGTTTGAGATAAACTAGACAGAACCAGTGTGGTTTGAATGGATGTGTAATTTCAGGATAAGCCTATAATAAAGTTCATTCAGTTATGCAAGCATGAAATGGAGAAACTGCCAGCATTATTTTATAAAGTTTTGCTATACATTAGAAAGACTGTGGACTGGTAAATGACAGAACTTACTGTGTTTGTCCTGAATCGTAGTTCAGCTCATCAGCCTTTGCCTGCCTTGCTTCCTGCCTCCCTGCCCCTCTCCTCCCCTTCCTTTGTTAGCAAATATTCTGCTACTACGTCTCAGGCATTCGTGGGGAAACATCAGCTCCTTCCTTATGGAGCTTCACATCAGTAGGGAAAGTAGACAAGTCTTGTGAACTTGCCTCATACCGGGAAGATTACAAGTGTGCTGTGTGCCCCCATGTGCCTTCTAGGCACTGTGTCTACATGGACCTTGACCTGTTGTGGGAGGCAGGCGACAGAGGAGGTGTCCTTCAGAAGTGACACCTGAAGGGATGAATGAAAGCCACCTAGTGAAGGAAGTCAGAGGGTGCTTATTCCAAGCAGAAAGAACAGTTTGTGAAAAGGCCTCAGGTGGAAGGGAGCTTGGTGCTATTTGTTTGAGGAAATGGAAGAGCAAAACGCCTGGAAAATAAGAACAAGGACAGCAAGGCGCAGAGTGAGGCTGGGCAGTTCGGCCACACTGACCTTCACGCAGGGCTCCTTGAGCATCCTCACAGCATGACAGCTCCTCTGCAATGTGCAGCTTTCGGTCCTTAGTTTAAGGGCCCTAGAACACCACTGAGCAGCAACAGAGTTCGACTTGAGTCTGAGAGACCTAAGTGTGGAGAGCAGATTAAAGCTGGGTGATGGTAGACATGGGGAGATGCTTTTCCAGGTGAGAGGTGAAATCATTTTGGGTTGGGGCCATGGCAATGGAGATAGAGGACATTAGGCAGAAGGCATCCAGAAAGAAAACCAATAGGACACGGTGATGGAGTGAACAAGGAGAGAGAGAAATAGGGAAGTGTCAGAGATGGGGCCTAGATTTCTGACTTATGGAGCTACATGGATGGCGGTGCCTTTGGGTGAGGGAGGGAACTTAGGGAAAAGGCTAAATTTGAGGCAGGGTTCATAGCAGATCATGAGTTCAAGTTTGAACAACTTTAGTCTGAGGTGTCATTGGGACAGCCAAAGTAAAGAGACCATGGAGACAGTTGAAAACATGAGTCTGGAGGTCAGGGAACAGTTTGGGTTGGAGAAATAGATTTTGGAGTTGCCAGGCTTATAGATAGAGCTAAGGCCATGAACTTGGAAGATTCCTCAGTGAGAGGTTGAGGAGTGAGAAGGGTGCCTGGTGGGGCACTGAGCAGAAGAGGAGGGCGGGAGAAACACCTCAAGAAGCAGTGGGGGAGCAGTTTTTGGTGTGGGCCGGAAAGGTCAAAGGTCAAGCGCTGCAGAGGGGTTGCATTTCCTAGTCTAGGGGTCCCAGCTGATCGTGGCCAACCTGTTGGTGTGGGTTCAGGCCCAAAGCCAGATTCACAAGGAGAGCGGTGTGAAGGAATGGAGTCATCTCGTTTGACAAGTTGTCTTATTTATCTTATTTTGTACTTGGATTTGTGTACAGCTTGCTGCTAATAGAGCAGAAGGGTTCAGTCCACTTGAGGATTTTCCTAACTAAAAAACGAACAAGCGGAATTCCCACTGCACGGTTTGCAGGTGTTTGCAGTGCAAGACCAGTGGGCAGAAGGCTGTGAACTGTATCCCCTACTTTCTGCAGGTTGCTATGCACAAACATTCCATTCTTAGTGGTATTTTTGGACTCATCTAGCACTTACTGAGACTCAAAAAACACTATCCATAAAGGAAAACAATAAATAAATTGGACATCATCAAAATGAAAAACTGCTGCTTTTGAGACATTGTTAAAAAAAATTGCTGTTTTGCCATGTATAATGCAAACTTTTTTTGCCTGAATTTTTGACAGAAAAATAAGGATGTGCATTACACATAGGTAGTACTAATTCTGTATCTATATAAATGTTTTTAATTCTTTTATTTATGCTTATATGTTAAAATTATAACTCTAGAAAGCAATTATATCCGCAAGCAAAATAATACCCTGGAATACGATAATTGTTTTTTGTTTCTAAATATAAATAAAAATTGAATTAAGAAATTAAAACGAAAGTATTTTCCTTAAAGTTAGGGTCAAAAGCGTGGCTGCGCATTATACATGCAAAACACAGTATTCTCCCCACCCCGTGTAGCTCCCTCCCACAAGGAAGTGGGTTGGCCTGTGAAACGGACAGGATCCTGTAGAACTGACTGTGCCTGACTTCCAAGGCTAAACTCTAAGACACTGCAGCTTCTGCCTGGCTCTCACTCTGGGGGAAGCCAGCCGCTGTGTTGTGAGGACGTTCAAGGAGCTCTGTAGAGAGGTCCATGTGGCCTCCTGCCCACACCCAACACTAACTTGCCAGGCATGTAAGCAAGCTGCCTTGTAAAGAAACCCCTGTCCCAGGCAGACCCTAAGCCAGAGGTGCCTAGCTAAGCCTTTCCTGAATTCTTGATTCACAAAAACTACCTGCATGAAATAATAAAGGTTTATTGTTTTAGCTGCTAGGTTTGGGATGATTTGTTATGCAGCAACAGCTGATACAGGTGGGAAGGCGGAAGTAGCTCCTATCTGGCTTAGACCTGAGCCACATTCTGCTAACTACTTAGAAAGAGCATATTTTGATCCCTCCCATTTGTAACAATAGATGTGTGTGTTTACACCTCAGTTCTGAACCTGTAGGCAACCAAGGAAGGAGGGAGTAAGGAGGAGATAGGGAAGAACAGGTCGAACTTACAGATGGAGAGACTGTGGGGGAAGAGAAACTCTGAAAAGATAATTTTTAAGAAGCTTTAAGGAATCATGTGTTTCATAACCCACATTTCTGACCCCACCCAAGAAACTGTCAGCAAAAATACACGTTGCTGTTTAAACTTTCGGTCAGGTTTGTGGGGAACCTAGTCATATGAAAATTACATACAGATGAGGGGCTGAAGTGCACTTGCGTCATTTCCCCAAGTTCACACCAAGAAGGAATGGCAGAGCTGCCCACCCAAAGGTTCTGGAACTACAGCCTCTAGCTGGGTGCAGCGGAAAGCAAAGAGCACACCTCCTCTGAAAGGACAAAGCTTTGCTGATTGACGGGCTTTTGAGGGCAAGGCTCAGGGGACCGGCCTCTGCTGTCTGTCTGGTTTTCACTAGATCCAAAATGGAGGAGTCTGGAGCTAAGTGCTTCAAGATCAACTTTTAAAGTCGCGTTTACTCTTAAAGCATCCTTGAGGACCCCTGCAGGACACAAACCCAATGGTATTGGCAGTGCTCAGACAACACTGGGAGCGCAGCCCCGGGTTGAGACCTGCACCAGCAGTGGCAGAAGAAGCCTGTTCCTGGGGCTGGGGAGCCGGACAGTCGGATAATGTTTTTTTTTTACCGTCTTCTTCCATTCGTCCCCGGATCCCTGGCTGCCCCTAGCCAGTGACATCCCAGTCTCTCCACTCTGCATTAGTAATGAGAACTGGGTGGGATGCTACCCCAAACAGATTTAGCAGGGACAGTGAGAAGCCTGATTCACTTTAACTGGGGTAATGGCGGAGCCGGCCCAGCCTTGTTGTCAACAAACAGGGAAACAGCTTCTATTTCCTGCCTTGTGTGAGGGAGGCAGTGGAGGGGCAATGGAGGGGAGGGGCGGGAACTCAGGGGACTCGGGGTCTGGCGTCCAAGGCCTGGGCTCTCCCTAATTCACCCCAACTAGCCGGAAATGTTGCTTGAGCAAAAACGCCAAACAAACTGCTCTAGAGTCAGTTAAAATATAAATTTCACAAAACAAAAAACTGAGATGCTGGAGGTTCCAAATCCTTTTTCCAAGACAGCAAAAACAAAGAAAATTCCTAAGTTACAGACTGGAGGGTCAGGCCTTCCAATTCCAGACCTTTGCATGTGTTAAGCAAAACCAGGAATAAGCAAGAAAATATGCCATTTGAATTGCGTTCAAAATGTCTTTACAAGTGAAGCAAATTACTTCTGCATGTTCTGGGGCTCTGCAGAGAAGAAATAGTGTTCTTCCTTTAATGGGTAAAATTACACAATTTGCTTTTAACAACAGTAAACCAAAAGCTGCGGTGGCTTCAGCTAGCACCGTGCTCTCAAGGGCTCCCTCCACTCTGCCCCAACCCAGCAGTTTCTGAGCTTTTCGGAGGGTCGCTGTGGTCCCCACGGGGAGGCCGCAGCATGGCCGGGAGGGCCAGGAGGGCGCCGGCGGGGCGTGGCCCTTTCCTATCCTTTAACGTTTCCCTTCTCCAAGCCCTCGCTTCTCTTGCTCACGCGCCGCTGGTTTCTGGGACTAGGTGGCTCTCTGATTTGCTCCGGTGGAAGCTGGCGGGGCGCAGTGACCAGGTCCCCGGGCTCCCGCACGCTGAAGGTGGGTGCGGCTGGACACCCACAAGGTGCCACCTTTGCGGCCAAGCATCCTGAAGCGCAGACCAGAGGGCGGGAGCGGGAGGAACGTCCCAGGACCGAGCGGCTGTCCCCGGTCCCGGCCCCCAGTTTCCCGCGCGTCACGCCCGCCGCAGGCGCGTCCCTCCGGTAGGGGGCGCCTGCAACGACCTCGCTCTGCCCATCGGGGCGGGCGAGCCGGGGACTCTGCCTCCTGCGCGCCCGTGGTCCGCCCCTCGCGCTCGTCCCGGCGGCCGGACGCCCAAGCCCGCGTCCCGGAGTTTCTCAGTCTGCCCGAGCCCGAGCTGGAGCCCGCGCTGCGGCCGGAGCCGAGCAGCGCATCCGGCCGGGGGAAGTGGCGGACCACGAGTTCCTCGAAAGGGACCAGCTTGCGAAGCGTCCGGGAGAAAGGGCAGCGGACGCGCGGCCGACAGGGGTGGTGGCGCCCGGCCCCTAAGGCCGGCGGCATGGCCCGGGGCCCGGCGCTACTGCTGCTGTGCGCCCGGGTCGTCTGGGCGCCCGCCGCGTTCCTGCTCTTCGCGCCCCAGACCTCAGGTAGGACCCGTGCGCCGGGGGGGTCTCCTGGCTCGAGTCCGTCTCTTTCTTCGCTCCCGGCCCGCGGCCCGCCGGCGGGGCTGCTTCCAATAAGGCGCGCTCCGAGGCCAGCTAAGTGTTTCCAGAGGCCGTGCGCGCGGCGCCGCGGGGAGCCCCTCGCCAGGCGTTTCCGAGGGTCGTGAGTGTGAACGCGGCCGGGCCCCGGGTCCTCAGACGTGGCCTGTGGTTGTAAGGACCTTGACTCGGCCCTCTTCACTAAGGTTATCCCCGGCGCCCCCGTCTACTCCGGAGCCCCCCGGGGCCCCGGGAGGTATGTTCTCGACCGCGCCGCTTGGTTGAGCCAGGCTTCGGCTTCCCTTTTGTTGGCCCCTCCCCCACCGCCTGGAGGTGGCCGAAGCGGCGTATCCTGTGCTTGGGGGCGGCTGTCCCTGGGTGGTCTTTGGACTCTTGGGGGCACCCTTCCGGACGAGGGGCGATGCCCGCGTTTTGGAGGGACGGGCCCGGTTCGCCGGTGGCACTCTCCTCGAGGGGCACCCGCTGTCTCCGGGAGACCCTCCGTGGGCTTGGCTGCTTGGACTCCACAGCGCACAGGATCTGCCTCGAGGTTCACACGGGGCCTGGAGGTACCGGCCTGGGGTGCCGAAGGAGGCGGCGCTCTCCTACGCCGTCTGTAACCCGGGAGCTCCCGGGACTGTGCGCCGCGCGGCCGGATTCCGGGCACCCTGCCGGGTGGGGGAGGGCGCGATGCCTCGAGGCCGGAGGTTTGCAACATGAGGTTCAACTCAAATCCTAAAATCCGCCCCTTTTCACATAAGTAGGTTTGAGTGTCGTGCATCCCTCGCATTGTGCCCCCATCCCCGCATTCCTGCAGCCAGGTGAGAATTTAGGGGACCCGCGCGGGCAGGGGCTCAGCTCTAACCGTGTCCTACTGCCACCTGCGCCCTCCAGAGACCAATCCAACGACTCAGGAATGCTGGGCAACCTTTTCTGGGGATCCTCTGTTGAAGCAGATGCTGATTACGCCGGGCCCTTCTGGTTCCTTGACTTGGGAAGGGGGTTTGTAGTGTCGTTCCTTTCCCTTAAAGCGACAACCACTCGGGGCGCGCGGCTAAATGGTAAGTTGGTATATTTGAAGTCAGGGGAGTTCTGACAACATCCCTGTGGATTTCTGATCCCTCCGCCTGCAAGAACCCTTCTCCCTTTAGAGTCAGGGGCCTCCTTTGCAGCGCTGTTGGCCGGGTGGCTGGGGGTGTGGTGGGTGGTCAAACTCCAGGACTCCACGTGCGGTTGCGTAGCGTGGGCGTGGTGGCCACTCGCGGGTTAGGGGCAGAAGTGTGACGGGAGTGATTTTAGTTGCATTTTCAGGGGAGTGGGGGCGCGGAGCTGGAGCTGGGAGATGTGGTAAAGGGTGAGGGGTCTGTTGCTTACATCAAGGTTGTAAGGCGAACAGGAAAGGGGCTCGCATTTCGGGCGGAGTAGTTGAAACATTGCCGTCGTCGTGTCCAGTCGAATTTAAGAAATCTCTGAGGAACAAAGCAATCCTGTATCATTTTCGTTCATTTCCGAACCCTGCATATACGTATTTTTTTTTTCCAATAAAATAATCGTAGCCTCTCTAGGGGAGGGAGTAGGAAAGCTGTTTATAATTCTCTCTCTTCTGGAATTAGCTGAAAACTCAAAGAATATGATCCTATTCAAAATATGAATCAGTTTTACGATTACAGGAGATTTGAGTGTTTGGCATCTTTTCTGCCCTGATGAGGAATCCCGTAATTTGAGTGCGTTTTATACACGAAACGTAAATTACTGTGTACAAACACGGAAAGGTTGTCTCAAAGGGACTCATAAGTTCTTATTCTCCCTTTTTATAGAAGGCTGTGTTCCCTAAGGAGACAGATCCCAGGTGTGGGTCTATGTGCCCCACTTCGGTACGATTCGCTGGGAGTGGAAGTTTGGGGTTCAACTGCCCACCCCCCTCCAATTTTGACAGTGTAGTGTTTACTTCTGGCCCGGGTACGTGGAGTGATGGTCGTAATAAATAATGATAGTGGTCCCATTGCAAGTAAATGAAAACATCTTGAATAAGAAGACTTTGTGGAAAAAGAAAAGTTTTAATGTATGTAGTAAGGCAACATGTTTTTCTTATTATGGCTGTGTACCAAGCAGAGAAGCAGTGCACATTGGAAATGTTTCAATATTTAGTAGCGTGAGCGCATTTAACCCTCACGTCTACTTAATAAAGAATGCCATCCTGAGACTTTGAACACTGCTGACCCGTGTGACATCCAGCGTAGGCTGCCGCACCACGGCGCAGTGGGTGACTGCTGAGGAGCTCTGGTCAGTGAGCTGAACTTCCATCAGCCCAGCATGACATGCTTAGAGAACAGTCAAGAATTCTGCTCAGCATTTCGTATGCAAAAAAAAAAAAAAGCCACATGAGTTCAAAAGTGTGCATTTACCAGGGGTAGTTTCGGTGAGAGTGACCTGCAGATTCATGAGGCAATGTGAAATAATTTCTATTTTTATTGGTAAACCTTCTTGCTCTTCTTTGGTCACAGTACAGCTGTAATTGTTACAGGTCTGTCATTACTTGTTAGGGCATGCCTTGCCTCGGTTTACCCTCGGAGTCAGTTAAGCCTGGCAGAGTCAGAATTTTATTCTGCCCTTTTTTAGGAATCTTTTCCCTGAGAGCAGAGGGATGAAAATTCGAGTGGGGAATAGCCTGTCTGACAGGTAGGGAAGGTGAATCCCTTAAAGGGGATTTCTAAAGCTAGGCTTCAGCTGGAGGGGCGGCACTCCTTTCAAATGTATTCCGGGGAGGCCAGGATGTAGGAAATTATCATTATCATCGAAATGGAACTGGGTGTGAAAGGCTGGACCTCCCTAATCTGCAGACCCCCATCCCCCACCAGTCTGATCAAGTATGGGAAATTTGTGTGCTCTGATTATACTAATTCTAAATGGTAGTCAGGAAAAAAGAAAGTGGGCTACTAAGTGTTACCTGCCCCCTCACCGCCCCCCCCCCCCAGGGTTTATAACCATCTTCTGATGCCAGAGGCCTTTTGGTGTTTATCTGGTCCACTTCCTGCGAACCCGGAGTGGGACCTGTGCCCCACCCCCACTCCCGTGGTTGCTCTGTGGAGGAGGGCTGGCCGCCAAGCTTTGGGTTTACTCTGCTGTGCCCTGCGAGGAAGGGGGTGTCCTTACAGGCTGTGACTCTGTTCCTGGTAAAGAAAGTTGTCATTAAGATATTTCCTTCTTTGGAGACCTTGTAGTGACCAGTGACCACCAAGTGGATTCCATTGATATCATGCCTGAAAGTCTTCAAAGCAAAATAATGGGGGAATTGCTTTGCAGAGGGAGCATTCAGTGCCAGTTAAGTCCGCGTTTTGTGTGGCCAGTAGCGATGTCATGAAAGGACCCGTGGGCTGAAAGGACTAGTTCTGGAAACATTGTTTCTCAGCGACCCTCTGAGCTCTGGTTTTGTGTGGTTTGACTGCAGCGCTGTAACAGAAATGTTAGCTCAGCAGTGGCGGGGGCTCCTTGAGTCGTGAAGTATAAAAATCTAAGCAAAACAAGGAGCGTGGCCCATTAATCATAGCTGCACTGGGGGGGTTGGCACCGTCCTCCCCCTTCTAGTATGTATTTATTTGGTTTGGTCGAGGAGTTTGCCAAATTGGAAATAAGAAAGGGATGGCTCTGCTTGAATGTGCAGTTGTCATAAAGTATGTCTGGAGTGTGATCTGCTTAAAATCATATTCACAGAGTGGTCAAGGAATTGTTGAATAATGTTGGAAATTTTCAGAAAGCTTTTCAAAAATAGGAAATTGTGTTGGTGTGGTTAGCACCATTGTTGGGCTTTCTGGCCTTTTATTTTTTATTTTTTGTAAGTCTATCTCTGAAAGAACCCAAAAATCCAAAGCCAAAGGGAAGGAAATAGTTATAGAAAAATTTAGCCTAATTAGAATAAGTGGCTTGTTCTGTACCACGTCTTAAATTCCAGTGGGAGGTGGTGTGTGTGTGTGTGTGTGTCTGTCTGTCTGTCTGTCTTTAATTGTCCTCAGAATGAGCTTCAGTAAGCACTCTTGTCACTTTTGAGTTGTTATCTGGAGAGAGTGTAGCTGCTTCTTCAAGTCCCCCTCCCACTCGGGGTGGGGGAGGGTTTCCCCAACTCTCAGATGCTCCTGCATGATGGCTTCCACACTGTGAGCTCTAGGAGGGCCAGCTAACCAGCCTCCAGCTGAGTGATAGAGATCCTCACTGGAGACTTGCGTGGGGACCATAGCAGCCACTAACACAAGGGCAGTTTAGGTTAAAGTTAATTAAACTGAACTGAAAGCACTAGTTGTATTTCATTAGTTGCAAGTGGCAGTTGGCTCTGTCACTGTGGGAAGCTCTTTTGGCCACTGCTCTTTGTCCAGGGTTTCTGTGCTTGTCACTGTTGCTTCAGGAACATCTCCTAGAATTGGGAGCAAGGATGGACTTTCCGTTCTTGTTTGCTTATAGTTTTTTTTTTTGTGTGTGTGGTTGTTGTTGACTATGGAGATTTAAATGCAAAAATGAACTGAATTGACTCTGACCTGTAGGCACAGGTGCCCTGACTGAGAGGAGCTTAGAACGTGTATGATGTGGTCCAAGGCAAGGAGACCTGAGCTATAGGGAATTAATAGGGCTTGGGGCATGGCGAGAGATGGGGTGGGGGCATCAGAGTTCCAGCTAGAACGTGAGCAGCCCACAAATGAATGGCAAGATTGGATAGAGGTGAGGACCCCCAGGCTGAGAAAGCTTCAGGTACAATTACTGGTCACAAAACCTTCAGTACAAGTCCACCTTGTAGCACTATAACAGAATGATATTTTGTGTTTTCAACACTTAGAGAACATTGGGAAATAACATTTGGAAATTGGGTATTTTCTTCCCAACAGTGAAATGACCACCAGATAACCATATCATAGTCTTTTTATAACATGGGATACTGAAAAACTGAGGACCATAGTAATTCTGTAGAGAGAGGGTGACAAGGTACATTCTCGTCTTAAAGCAGTGTGACGGGTTGGGTACAGACAGGAGTGTGAGAGGCGGGCGGGTGGAGGACGCGTGTGAGAAGGGCTGGGGTGAGGGGACAGAATGGAGGACAGGAGTGGTCAACTGGCTGGTTGTGCATTTGCCTAATTTTTCAGAAAGAAATGTAATGGAGAAATCAGAAGTGACATCAGTTATTCAGATCTTTATTAACACACGTGCATAAAATACATTTTTATGTATATTCAAAAAAAGACCCTTTTAAGCATCGTTAAGTGTACATGAAGTATATTCACATTATTCTGCCACCATAACCACCACCCATTTCCAGAACTTCTTTCTTCTGCCGAAACTGAAACTGTCTGCATTGAACACTCGTTACCCGTGCCTCTCGCCTCCCTGGCTCCCTTCCTCGTGCGTTCTGTCTGCACGAGTCTGCTTGCTCTGGGGACCTCACGGAAGTGCAGTCAGAGTGTGTTTTTTCGTGTCTGACGTCTTTCACTTGGCATAGTGTTTTTAAGGTTCATTCATGTTGTAGCATGTGTCAGTACTTCATTTTTTTAAGGCTGAATAATACTCCATTGTGTACACACACACCACATCTACAGCACGTTTTGTTTCTCTGTCTGCTGGTAGACATTTTGGTCGTTCCCACCTTTGGGTGCTGTGAAGAATGCTGCAGTGGAAGTCTCTGCATCCTGCTTTCAGCTCTCTGGGGTGTGTACACAGAAGGGGAGTTGCTGGATTGCATGGCAGCTCTATTTCTGATTTTTGGAGGAACCACCATACTGCCAGCACTTGTTATTTTCTGTTTTATTGATAATAGCCGTATTGAGTGTGAAGTCATATCTCAGTTGCTTTTGATTTGCATTTCTCTAATGACTAGTGATGCTGAGCATCTTTTCAAATTATCTGTATGTATTTCATGGTCATTTGTATATGTATTTGGAGAAATGTCTCCAAATCCTTTGCCCATTTTAAAAATCAGATTTCTTTTGGTTGAATTATAGGACTTGGATATATTCTGGATATTAACTCCTTATATGATATATGATTTACCTGTGTGTCAGTGCTTTCTCCCATTCTGTGGGCCTTTCCACTTTGTTGATGATGTCCTTAAATGCACAAAGTTGTTTGATTTTAACGAAGCCAATTTATTGCTTTCTTGTTTTACTTGTGCTTTTGGTGTCATATCCGATAAATAATTACTGAGTCCAAAGTTATTGGAAGTTTCCCCCATCTTTTTTCTAAAAGTTTATAGTTTCAGCTCTTCTGTTTAGGTCCTCAACCCATTTTGAGTTAATTTTTGTATGTTGTGTAAGGTAATGGTCCAGCTTCCTTCTTTTGCATATGAATACTGTTTTCCAGGTACCCTTTGTTGAAAAGTCTGTCCTTTCTCCATTGAATGTTTTTGGCACCCTTGTCATTTGCTACTTATGTAGGTAGTTTTGGCTATTTGGGAGCCCTTGGAATTCCATATGAATTTTAGGAGGATTTTCTATATCTGCAAAAAATGTCATTGGGATTTTGATAAGGATTGCACTGACTCTGTAGATGGCTTTGGGTGGTATGGACATCTTTTTTTTTTTTTTTAATATATTTTATTGATTGTGCTATTACAGTTGTCTGATTCCCCCCCTTTATTCCCCTCTGCCTCACATCCCTCCCATTCCCCGCCCTTTAGTTCTTATCCATGGGTCATACACATAAGTTCTTTGGCTTCTACATTTCCTATACTATTCTTAACCTCCCCCTGTCTATTTTCTACCTACCATTTATGCTACTTATTCTCTGTACTTTTTCCTCCTCTCTCCCCCTCCCACTCCCCTGTTGATATCTCTCCATGCCTTATATAAATCCGTTAACATTTCAAATAATAAAGGCTGGGTGATGGTAAACTCCTTGAACTTGACCTTATCTGCCTTTTATCTGCCCTTCCATTCTATATGAGAGTTTAGCTGGATAGAGTCATCTTGGATGTAGGTCCTTGCTTTTCATGACTTGGTGTACTTCTTTCCAGCCCCTTCTTGCCTGCAAGGTCTCTTTTGAGAAATCAGCTGACAGTCTTATGGGAACTCCTTTGTAGGTAACTGTCTTCTTTTCTCTTGCTGCTTCTAAGATTCTCTCCTTATTTTTAATCTTGGGTAACGTAATTATAATGTGCCTTGGTGTGTGCTTCCTTCGGTCCAACTTCTTTGGGACTCTCTGAGCTTCTGGACTTCCTGGAAATCTATTTCCTTCGCCAGATTGGGGAAGTTCCCTTTCATTATCTTTTCAAATAAATTTTTAATTTCTTGCTGTTCCTCTTCTCCTTCTGGCACCCCTATGATTCAGATGTTGGAATGTTTACAGTTTTCCTGGAGGTTCCTAAGCCTCTCCTCATTTTTTTAAATTCATGTTTCTTCATTGTGTTCCAGTTGAATGTTTATTTCTTCCTTCTGTTCCAAATCATTGATTTGAGTCCCAGTTTCTTTCCCCTTCACTGTTGGTTCCCTGTATATTTTTCTTTATTTCACTTTGCATAGCTCTCACTTCTTCCTCTGTTTTGCATCTGTACTCAATCTTTTCTGTGAGCATCCTGATTACCAGTGTTTTAAACTCTGCTTCTGATAGTTTGTCTATCTCCTTGTTGCTTAGTTCTTTTTCTGGAGTTTTGATCCGTTCTTTCATTTGGGCCATATTTCTTTATCTTGACATGCCTGTTACATTGTAAGGGGCAGAGCCTTAGGTATTCGCCAGGGCAGGGCCAACCACTTGGCTGTGTCGTGGTGCTGTCTGTGGGGGAGGGGTCTGAGAAAGAACAATGCTGCTTGTTCAGCTCTTGCCCAGCTTTCAGTCACTTACTCAGTTACCCACAAGCAATTTGGGCCCTTCTGATGCTGATTCCCAGGTGGGTGGGCTTGTGTATGTCCCTGGATCCTGTGGGTCTCTCTGCCGAACTCTTCCGTGAGGCTGGGAATTTCTCCCACTGCTGCAGCCCCCACATGTTTTTACAGCCAGAGGTTTGAGGCTTTAGTTTCCCACGCTGGATCCCTGGGTTGTGTTGCCTGTCTCCCTTGTCAGTTGTTCTTCCCAGATTATCCATATGCTAATGTGGGACCGCCTGGTCCACCAGCTGCGGCCTTGCTGCCTCCTCTCCACCCACCCGCTGGTCTCCGCCCCTGCTACTGGTTTGGATGAATGTTTCTTCTTTAACGCCTTGGTTGTTGGACTTCCATACAGTTCAGTTTTCTGGCAGTTCTGGTTGTTTTTTGTTTTTAAATTTGTTGTTGTCCTCCTTTTGGTTGTGTGAGGAAGCAAAGTGTATCTACCTCTGCCTCCATCTTTGCCGGGGGACTGGATTGCCAGAACTTCTAACATGCTTTTTCCTTAGCTTTTTATTATAGCAGACGTCAAACATATGCAGAATTAGCCTAGTACAATGAACCCCGACGTATTTTTCACCCAACTTCAGTTGTTACCATGTCCTGTTAATTTTGGTTCATTCCCTCTGGCCCACTTAATGAGCCCTAGACAGCTTTAATTTTTAACTGGGAACACTTAAGCGTGAATGGTAAGAACTATGCCATGCAATCGCAATGCTGTTATCGCAGGCATCACATAGGCAGGCGTTATCCCGTGCACGGCTGGCTTTCCTAGCTCTTTGGAAAATGGCCTTTGTACCATTGGTCTGTTCGCAAAGTGGGAGCCAGGCAAGGTGTACCCACAAACTTTGTTTTTTACCATCAGAGAAGCCTTCAGTCAGACCCTGGGGTTCCTGTCGGGTTGCAGCTCCGTATTCCAGCAGGTGCACGTGCTGCTTCTCTGCCTTCTCAAGGCTTCTGGCAGGGCAGGAGCCTGGTGCACAGGCCCGGGGGCCCTCCCCTACGTAGAGGAGGGGGCAGCACACAGGGAGGGTCCATTAAGCTTTATCTAATCCAGCCCTTGCCAGTCCCTTCATTCTGGACCCCTCTTTCTGGGTATGCCCTACTGCCTCTGCCACGCCGAGGAGAGTGCTCTGCAGCAGCCTGTCCGGGGTGGGCCATTCTGCATCATTCTTAGTGCCCTGGGCTTATCAAAACCGAAGATGCTGAGTGCAGAAATGGAGGGAGGAAGGCATTTTAGCTTTCAGGTGTTTGCTGCCTCCCTCTCTCTTTTCATAAACAAAAGACTCAGTTTTGTGCTTCCTAGTGTGGAGACTTTGGAATGTGTTCACAACATACAGGACAGATGAGGGGGCTTTGTAAAGAATTCATAAGATAAATAACAAAAATAAGTGCCCCAATTAAAAGAGGAACACAGGGTGTTCCAGGCAGTTAGCAGAACAAGTATAAAAGGGCAAAAATTTAGGAAAAGAACTTGGGCTTATTAGTGCTTAAGAAAGTGGAGATTATAAGACAGTGAATCCCTTGTTTTTCTGACTGAGTTTTGGTGAAAGGCGTGTGTCAGCGGTGATGTGGGGAGCATGGCACTGTGGTGTGTAAGTTGCTGCTTTGAGGGCAGTTTGACATCGCCTGTTAACATTTGAAGTACACGTATTCTGTTGCCTGCTCTAAAACAACATATGTGCTGGAAGGCATGCTGTTCCCTGCTGCTCTGTTTTTAATGGTGAGAAAGTGGATGTACTGATGTGCCTCTTAATGGGAGCCATAACCGGCCCCATGTCTCAACTAAGGATTATTGCACAAGGGCTGAAATGAGTCTGGAGACCTGCGTATATCACAGGAGATTTCAGAGTTCCTGGCTGGGGAGAGAATCAGGTTGCAGAAGGACATGTGTGTGCTGCCTGCGGTCGAGCTAAACAGTCCCACCTCCCTTGCCCATTTCTGTGGGGACACCTAAGGCAAAATATGGGGAACATTTAACAGGATGTTGAGGTGGAAATGTGCTTGGAGCTCTTTCAAAATTACAGTTTCACAAACTCATAGATACAGAGAACAAAGTGTTGGTCGCCAGAGGTGTGGGCATTGGGTAAATGGGTAAAAGAGGGGAAAGAGATTAAGAAGTACAAACTTCTGTAATAAGTCATTGGGATGTGATACACAGCACAGGTGATGTAGTCACTAATAATGTAATAACTGTGGTGTCGGGGAATGCTGGGCTTATTGTGGTGATCACTTCATAAGGCATATAAATGCTGCATCACTGTATTATGTTCCTACAGCTAATACAATATTGTATGGCAACTATAACTAAAAAAGTTAAAGATGGAAGGTGCAGGAATGTGTTCAGAAGGTGCAAACTCCCTAGTTGTAAGTACTAAGGACGGACACACAAAACGATGACTAGCTGGCACTGCTGTGTGATCTATAGGAAAGTTGTGAAGAGAGTAAATTTCAGAGTTCTCGTCACAAGGAAAATTACTTTTCCTTTTTGATTTTTCTTTTTATTGTATCTGTATGAGATGATGGAAGACAACTAAACTTACGGTGGTAATCATTCACGATACATGTAATTCAGACCATCACGCAGTACAGCTTAAACATACCAGTGATACAAGTCAATTATATCCTAGTAAAACTGGAAAATTATTTTATTTTATTTTTAGGGGGGGTTCAAACCATTTTATTGAGAGTGGAAAGGCTGGGAGGACGAGATCTGATGTGCTCGGCCTGGCTGGGATCTCACCTCCCCAGCTTCACAGCTGCAAAGAGGTAAACTGGAAAATAATTTGAAAAACCACCATAATTTGCAGTGTCAAGTTTTTATGGCTATTAAAATGGAGGTTCATTGTTCTTAATTACTTTTTTTTTTTTTAAAGATTTTATTTATTTTTAGAGAGAGGGGAAGGGAGGGAGACAGAGAGGGAGAGAAACAGCAATGTGTGGTTGCCTCTCGCATGCCCTCCACTGGGGACCTGGTCTGCAACCCAGGCATGTGCCCTGACTGGGAATCGAACCGGGACCCTTTGGTTCCCAGCCCGCGCTCAATCCACTGCGCTACACCAGCCAGGGCCATTGTTCTTAATTACTTTTTGTAAAGAGAATATTATATTGTTATAGGTTGAATTGTGCTTCTTCGCAAAAAGATATATTGGAGTCCTAACTCCCAGCATTCCGATGCGACTGTGTGTGGAGAGGGGCCTTCACAGACGTAATCAAGTTAAAGTGAGGTCACTAGGGTGGGCCCTGGTCCCGTATGACTGGTGCTCTTATAAAAAGGGGAAATCTGGACACAGAGACAGACTTGCACAGAGCGGAGCCGAAGGTGAAGCTGCAGGGAGGTGTCTGCAAGCCAAGGAGGAAGGCCTCAGAGAAACCAGCCCGGACCACACCTTGATCTCTGATTTCTAGCCTCCGGAGCAGAGACGCTAAGTGTCCTCCGCCTACGCCGCCTTGGCTGCTGTCCTGCTTTGTGCGGACAGCCCTAGCTGACTCATGCCTGTACATTTACACTTACGTGCAATGCTAATCAGGTATTGTTTTCTACTGATTTGATTTTTAGAGCATCTGCAAAGGAATTTATTTGATAAAAAGATTCCACTGCTAACCAACACCCCTTCTCTCTGAGTCCTCTGGGCCTTGTGTGGTAACTGACTGGCAGGCCTCAGGGGTGCTGGTGTTGGGGAGGCGGGCACAGGGTCACCAGGGCCAGTAGGAGTTCTCTGTGTGCCCAGGGTCTGACTTGGGCAAGTCCGCGCTCTGAGAGAGCTTGTGGGCCAGTGCTGCTTCCCTGGACGGCTCTGCGGCCAGCCCCGAGTGGCTTTTGAGCACTTCTGTGCCACTGGCTCCCTGTCCAGGCCTTCTCTTCAAGGGTCATTGGTCACCCACCTTCCTCCAGCTGACTGCCCTGTTCTCAAGAGGGGACTTGAGGCTTTGACAGGGGTTCTCCCAGAGCAAGTGAGCTGGACCCTCACAACCTCCCCTAAAAGCCCCAAGATGCCAGGCGCCCATCCAGTGCGCCCTCCCCCAGGCCTTCGTTTCTCACAGGGAAGCCTGGCTAACAACAAAAACAAACCCAAGGAAAGCAGACGTGTTTGGGAGCTGGGATTGTGCAGCTTGTCAGCCTGTTGATTTATCTGGGTGTGAGGGCCTTTGAAGTAGGAGGCCTTTGGACTCCTTGAAGTCTGGTCCAGTGGGGAGGCCTTGAAAGTGCCAAATGGAGAGAAAGGGGCACATGGGCATGGGTTGGCTTGCAGGGCCCTGGGCTCACAGGGTCCTGGGAGGGCTGGTAAGGGAAGGAGCTCTGGAAGTGCATTTTTCCATCCTTTGGGTCAGTGGCAGGTCCTTCACTTCTACCTTGTTACAAAACACAGGGATAGCTCTCCAGCAGCGTCAAGTTCCTATGGACAGAAAAAAGCGTTGACTTGACACTGGCCCAGAGTTTTCCAAGGGGTGCCCCTAGCCAGCCTCTCGGGAGCTTTTGTGGAAACCGTGGACAGGGGCGCAGGGGTCCATGGCCAGCTGCTCATGTGAGAGGCCGCTGGTGTAGGCAACTTTGGGTGCTGGAGAGTGGGGTGTGTGGGGAGTCATGCAGAGGGACAGTTAGGAATGAGCATATATACGGGTGTCAGTGTGCACCCAGGTGCTGCCAGGGCTTCTGACTGTGGATGCTTTGGATCACAATGAGCTGAGTTCGGGGTGCAGTGAAGAAGGAAACTTTATTCAGTGCAAAGCACTCAATTATGAAGCAGGACGGCTACAGGGCAGCCCTGGGCAAGGCTTCTCTTTGGCTCGACTGCTACGCTCTTCTCCACCTGATTCCGTCTGGTCTGGTCTGGTCCTGTGCACTCTGCTCTGCTGAGATATCTTTGGTGTTTCAGCTCTGGCAGGGAAAACAGAGTCCTCATCTTCCATGGAAAGGAAAAGTGTGCTCTCTGAACCAGAGGGGAACTGACTTATGTATACTGAAGTCTCCACCCCTGGTTCCTGATTGATCCATCCTTATACAAATGAGTATCCAGATCCTTATAGTTTGATGGGTCCAAAAAGCAATGTTCTGATTGGTCAGAATGGAGCTGCTGTGATTGGTCTGTGAGGATGCTGTTAGGAGGGGACTGTAGCCGTGCATCTGTGAATGGACAGGAAATGCCTCAGTCCTATTGGATAAAATAAAATTTTAGGAATGCCTTTCTAAGGACTGGCTCAGAAGACAAGAACCCAGTGCAGGTGGGCCCTCAGTGTGGGAAGCAGGCAGTTTTCTCCCTGAAGTGCAGTTTCTGTGAGAGGTCCCTGTGTGGAAATGGCTACTAGGCTGTTTTAAACATTTGAGCTCAGTTAGCCACCAGGAGTCTTCTTAGTGTAGGTATCTTTTTTCTAGGGTCCACAGATACACCTTCTGGTTGTCTGGTCCAGCACATAATTGTTTTGTAGGTTAGAGTCAGCCAGCGTTTTCATGGTATACCATTTTTCCCTTCATTATTTGCAAAATTCAGTGTGTCATTATTTTGGTTTTTTTTTTTTTTGTTTTGTTTTTTTTTAAAGATTTTATTTATTTATTTTAGAGAGAGGGGAAGGGAGGGAGACAGAGAGAGAGAGAAACAGCAATGTATGGTTGCCTCTCACATGGCCCTCACCGGGGACCCGGCCCGCAACCCAGGCATGTGCCCTGACGGGGAATCGAACTGGGACCCTCTGGTTCCCAGCCCGCGCTCAATCCACTGAGCTACGCCAGCCAGGGCTCATTATTTTGTTTTTGAAGACGGAAAATCCATTGTTTGGCAAGGCAGACCCAGGCACTATTACCTCTAATTAGTGAAGTGTTTTCAGAGTTCAAATAAGGTTCACTTACTTTTTCTTTTGTTATACTAAACTATGAGCCCATTTTTTTAATAAGTAAAAAAGCCCCAAGATAGTCCAGTTTTTTTCTAGTTGACTAGCCACACATTTCTATGGGGTCGAAAAGCTAGGCTGATACAAAACGAAGGAAAAAGGAAGAATAAAAACCAAGTGTGGCTGTAAGTTGGTTCATCCAGGATCAAGTTTTAAAAAAACGCTCTTTATAATTGCTTTTTCCCCAGCCGTAGATTGGGGCCTGCCTAAGTTTTGAGGGGGTTGTGGGTGGGGGATGGGTCCTCATGATGTTAAGGGAGCTTTGTCCTGGGTCCAATTATCTCTTTATAATTGCAGGCATTTATTTAAAAATCACTGTGTGAAAACCCTCATAAAACAGTACTACATGTTTTCTGTCTTTTATGTAGGCAGATACTTGCAAGAGTTCCCTCCTGGCATTGGGTGTGATCAAAGAGACTTCATTTAGCTTTCTCTGTAATATCTTAATTTTTTGTCAGGCTAATGTATTTATTACTTGGTTAAATAAAAATCAAGAAAAAACAAAACCAAAAACCCAGTAACATGCAATGGTTTGAAAAATCAAAACTGAGAAGGGTCAAAAATTAAGAGCGCCCTCAAAGCGTCTCACCCCCCTCCCCCATGCCCCCCCACCCCAGACCCCCAGATAAACCTGGCTGGCAGTCTCTCTGCTTCATTCCAGACATTTTCTAGGCACACATGCTTGTCTGTGCATCTCTTTTATTTACTTATATTTAAAAATTGTAGAAGTTACACGACATACGATTAACCATTTCGAAGCACACAGCTCAGTGGCGCTGCACACACTCGCGTTGCCGTGCGGCCTGTCCCCGCTCCACCTGCCCCCGCTCAGGACCTCCCGTCGCCCCAGAGCAGCCCCCGCCTGAGTCGCTCCCCGTGTCCTGCCCTGGCCGCCGACAGCCGCTAATCTGTCTGTCTCTGTGGATCCGCCTGTCCTTCATATAAATAGATGACAAAGTGGCCTTTGTATCTGATGTCTTTCACGAAGCATAGTGTTTTCCAGGGCCATCCATGTTATAGCATCCTTGATTTGGATTTAAATACAATGAGATTATGTCATTCATACTGAACTGAGGTTTGCTGTTTCACATACAACAGTTCTTATAAATCTTTCTATATTACTGCCGGGTACCTCATTTTTCAAACCTTCGCTATTATCTGTCACTTGGATGTATAATACCGTATTTTTCAGAGTATAGGATGCACCTAGGTTTTAGAGGAGGAAAATAGGAAAAAAAATATTTTGAAGCAAAAAATTGGTAAAATATTTAATAACATAAATAACATAATATTTCACCAATGTAAATATAAACAGCCAGGTAAGCTACATTCAGACTATAAGGTGCACCCCCATTCCCTCCCCAAATTTGGGGGGGAATGCATCTTATAGTCTGAAAAATACGGTAAGTTATTTCACTGGTCTCCTATGGGTGGATATTCCTGATTTTAGCTATTGACCATAAAACAGTGCTGCAATGAACATCTGTGGATACATATTTTGGTGTGTGTGTGTGTGTGTGTGTGTGTTTGTATATGTGGAGTCAGTTCTTAGAAGTGAATTTTTTGTCCAAGGTGTTTATTTAAAAATTTGTTTAGATTCTACAAAATTGCTCTTCCAGAAGGTGGCAGCAGTTTATACTCCCACCAAGGTTTGAGCTTTTCTGGATTCTCCAAGCCCTGGCTAACACTAGAAATTGTCAAGCATTTTCATTTCGGTCAGTCTCAGGGGGAAGAGAAAGTCATATTAATTCTGTGCATTGACATTATTTAAATTGTCCATGATGCTGGATGTCTTCTTAAGTTATTTATGTTTGTTTTTTTTGTGGGAAATACCTGTTTGCTTTCTCTACTTACTTTCTATTAGTTGTCTTCAGTTTTTTCACCAATTTCTAAGAATGTTTAACTTTATTCTAGATCATATGAACATATTTTTTCTCAGGTTGTCCTTTGAATTTGCTTATGATAATTGTTCCCATGCAGAAAGGTTTGTGGTGTCAAACTAAACTGCTTTTATTTTATGTACTTTGAGTTTTGCCATACCAAGATTTAAAAAAAAATATCCTTTTTGGGGGGTTCTTATGACTTACCATTTATGGTAAAATCTTTCATTTGCGTAGAATTTAGCTCCAACTTTATTCACCTCAGAGAAGTGAAATCCTTTATTGAATAATTTATTCCTTTTTAATGATTGGAAAAGCAGTCTTTTATTGGCATTAAACATTTCATGTTAGGCCCTGGCTGGTGTAGCTCAGTGGATTGAGTGCGGGCTGCAAACAAAAGGGTCTTTGGTTTGATTCCCAGTCAGGGCACATGCCCGGGTTGCAGGCCGGGTCCCCGGTGGGGAACACATGAGGGGCAACCACACGTTGATGTTCCTCTCCTGGTGTCCCTCCCTTTCCCACTCTAAAAATAAAAAAATAAAATCTTTAAAAAAATTTCATGTTAGTTTGCTGTTATTTCTAGATCATTCAGTGTCTGTTCAACTTTTAATTACTGTAGTGTTATGAATTTTAATATTTGGTAAGATTAATCTATCCCTTTACCCAGAATTTTCCTGGTTGGACTCACTTAGTTTTCTAGATCAGTTATTTTCAACCTTTTCCATCTCATAGCATACATAAACTAGTTACAAAAATTCTGTGGCACACCAAAATACATATTTTTTGCTAGGTATTTTAGAGGAGGAAAATAGGAAAAAAAATATTTTGAAGCAAAAAATTGGTAAAATATTTAATAACATAATAGGTATAATTTTGATTCATTCACCCTAGATGGCTGTCGTGTGGGTTGTTGTCATTTTTTTACTTGACAGTCTAAGGGAAAAGAGGTTAGTGCCCCTAATTAAAATAGTCAGGTAGTGCATGTTTTAAAGATTTGTGGCTGCACACCAGTTGAAAATCACTGCTCTAGATGAATCTTAGAACAATTTTTACTAGAAGGCAAGCTCTTACAGGTGTACATTTTCCTATAAGTGTAGCCTCAGCGGCAGTTTTTAGATTGTGTTACATAATGTTTTTTATTGTTATTTTCTGTATATTGAGATTATAGATAGTCTAATCTCAGTTTTTATTTCTTTTGTGATTCAAGAGTTGTAGAAGAAATTTTAATGTTTCTAGGGAATTATTTTCTGGTTTTACTGTATTTTGTTCATAGAGAGCGTGGTCTGTATATATTAGTGTTGGGGGATTTCATGTTTTTTAATGGCTTAAACTTTGGTTATTGCTGGTTATATCCATTTGGAGTTTAGATAAACATAATCTCAGTTTCGAGTAACCTTACTGGTTATGTAATTTCATTTTCTTGTATCTTTCTTATACTTTTGTTTTATCTGCCTAGGACAGAAGTGAATTCACGTATCTGTCATTGTTTCTGTTTTTTTCTCTAATTTTACTTCAGTTTTTACTTTGTATTTTGGACATATACAGGGTGAGGCAGAAGTAGGTTTACAGTTGTGAGTATGTAGAACACAGTGTTTATTGTGTGTTGTATTATGTTGTACAGTGTTTGTTGTATTATTTCCATATCAACAACTGTAAGCCTACTTTTGCTGTACACTGTGTATTCACAAAGGATCCTCGTTGAGGATTGTACCTTTAAAGTGTTCCTTTTCCTTTTTTGCTTCTGATCAAATTTCTTATTAATATTATCTGATTCTTCTTATTTGTGACATTTCCTCAACCAGTCTTTACATTTAAACATTTTTCTACCTCCTGGTTGTTTGGATTTAGACAGATATTTTAAATATAACAAATAGGTTTATTTGAGTTTTGATTTTTACTGATTGTTTTTCCTCTAGATAATAAGTCTTTCCTCAATTATGTTTCTTGAGATAATGCATGTTTCCTTAAATCTGTCACCTGTTTATGGTTATATTTTCTATTTTTAGTGTTTCTTTTCTCTTCCTTTCATTTGATTTGTTTTCTTTGACTTTTACATTATATGACCAATCTAAATCATAAAAGAAGGGCAAAGATTTATCAGACAGATGTGAATTCTTGAAATTCAGGAATTTCATTGGTTGTGCCCTGATAATGACTGATCTTGTCCGGTTTTCTTGGAACCCAGTGTGCAAATTAAGCCTTCCTTTATTTGTGTTCGTTTCGTCTGTTATACCCTTGAATATATGTTTTCCTGTTTGCTGGAGTCTCAGGGATACCACTTACAGACAGGTGGTGTCTCATCTTCTGTAGTGAGTGGGTCCTCACTTCTTGACCCTCTCAGAATGATTTTCATTTTCAGCCTTGCCTGAGAGAGATGGACTTACCTGTTGGCCATTTTTTTTTTTTTCCATCTTGAGGGGGACCCAGGTCATTTGCAAGTGCTTCTAGTGACTCTCATGTGAATCTCTGCTTTTCTGGGGAGCTTTAAAATTTGTGGTGTCTGCTTAAGGCTCTGATTGAACTGGCCGGGGGTGGCTTGGGTACCCAGATTCTTTAAAACCTTCCAGCTCAGTCTTCTTCATAGTCAGGGTTGAGCAGCCGCTCCCGTAAGACCTGAATCTGGGAACTTGAAAACAAAGAGAATTTGCTCAGCTCTACTGTTACCTTTGTGAAGTGAAAGCGGGGGAGCAGAGCTCCAGCTCTGGTGTGACCCCAGCCCTCGGACCTTTGTCCTCGATGAGGGTGTTCGATTGGGGGTTGGGTAGGAATGCCACCGGAGGTGCAGAGCCATCAGGGTGTGTGGAGGTGAGGTTTGGCTCCACTGACCTGCTTCTGGTTTGAGGCTGTTCTTAGGTTTTCTTGCAAATGGAGGGCTTGGGGAGGTGCTGGGTGGGGGGGGGGGGGTAAAGAATAAAACGTCTATGTCCTGCCATCTTTTGTGCCGATTGTGTTTGGAACGTAAGTTGAATTGAAAGGAATTCCTGAGGGGACCAGAAGTAAATTGCGGGGCTGATTATTTTGTGTTTCTGAACGTGACTTATTCTGGAGGCGCTGCTTCAGGCTCTCGGTGGTGCACACAGTCCATTGCACAGGGTGGACCCTCTCTCTTCGCCAGTCACACCGTGGCCGTGTTGTCTCAGTCGTCTCTGCTTAACGAGAAAGTATTGGTGGTTTGGGGATATCCGTGCTGACCACCAGCCTGGCCTCTCAGTGCTCACAGCCCAATTCTTTCTAATTCTCTTCTGTGTTGCAACAGCATTTCCCAAAGTGGGTTCCCCTGGCACTCCTCCCCTGAGTTCCTTGAGGTCCACGTGTAACCTCCCCTGCATTAAAGACGGGCGTTGTACTCTGTGCTGAGGTTCAGTTCTTGACCCACATTGTCCCTCAGTCACAGGGAGCCCTGGGACATGTCCAGAGCCTGACTGTGGGTCTTTGGTGGAAAACGGATAGCACTGCTGTCCCCCCTTCTTGAGGCTGGCCACATGTCATCTGGCGCTCGAACAGGTTGGGAGCCTAGCGTCCACCCTCTCAGCTGTGGATCTAGTGCATTGGCAGAGACCATGGTGTGAGGTCTGATGCTGGCTGCGTCCTCCCTGCCTGGCTGATTTCAGTGTTAGCTGGGTCCACATTTTAGCAACTAATAATGTAGTGTATCTAAAACCCGGAACTTTCATTTTGATACAGATCGATAAGGCACCTCCCATATCTGATTGTTTGGGGCCACGGAATTGAATTCTGGTAACTTCACATCACTCCTGGTTCCGTTACTGGGTCCTACTTGTTTTGTGCACTGCTCTGTCCCCTTTGAACTTACTGTCCACTTGACCTATTTATGATGTGTGGGTGGCCTGCCCCCTCACCCAAGGGTGGAGATCTTCCCTTCCTCTATTATACACTCTCGAGTGCCTGGTGTCCAGGAAGAGTGTGCTGAGTGAGTGAGATGCCAGCCTTTTCCTTCTGGTTCCTGCCTTTCCCCTCTCTCTGCACGTCTTGTGCACTAGGGGAAAGTGCAGGGTTTGTTCTTAAATACAACAACGGCCTAAAGTTAGAAAAGATTGGCATCATAGTTCCAGAACTTTCAAGTCTGGCAGTATGCTACGTGTCACTTTTGTGGTCTCAGTAGTAACTGTACAGTCTTTTTCAACTCTTCACCAGCTCCTCAAAGGAGGAGAAATAGCTCTTGAATCTTCTTAATACTGGGGGTCGAATTGAATTATTGGCTGGGGTCCTTCCACCCCATGCAGGCATTTAGGGCTCAGGTGGCCTCAGCTGGGCAGGTAAGGGTCAGGGCCTGAGCTGCTCAGAGCAGTCAGTCCTCTAGCCTGTGTGCAAGTTTCAGAAAATGCAGGTTCAGTCGTGTTGGAGCTGCCGATTCTTCTCTCTCTCTCTCTCTCTCATCCACCCTGGGGCTCAGAAGGACCTTCCCAGCAGGGTCCTAGGAAGCAAAACCTAAATGGGTGAGCCTGCTCCCCCCACCTTCCACCTGAGAGGAGTAAAGACCTCAGTGTTCTGGTAGAATAGTTGAAATGAGAATTTTTATTGCCAGCTATCAAAAAGAACAAGTTCCTCCAGAGACTTACAACTCAGCTGGTCTTATAGGAGCCCAGGCACACAATTGATGAGAAGAAAAAAATTAAACAAGATCCTTAAATATGTGAAATTATCCTCTGAGATTTTTGAATAATGTTAATGCTAGAAGCGAGGTAGAGGTGAAGGAATAATATTTGGAAGATCATAAAGTTAGACTTCATTGTTCGATGGTCCTGCACTCACAGGCAGAGAGGGGTCTCTCGGTTCTACCGAACTGTTACTTTTACGAGCTGGCTTTTGCTTTAATATGAATTTAAACGGAATGAGCTTGGTATTTAAAGAAAGAACAGAGCAAAAGGAAGTCGACTTGTGTTCAGATCCAAGCTCACCGTGCTGTGCCGTCGGGCCGCGGGGGTCCGCGGCCTGCGAGTCCGGGTGTGAGGGCCCAGGGTCCAGCGGGAACACGCGTGGCGCCGGCCGCCTAGGAGTCAAGCATTGTCTAGGGACCTGAAGAAGTTCCCTCATGCCACAGTGTTTGTCTGAAGAGATTTTCCAGCGTATTTTGGAAGCCGGACTGTGTGAGTTAACAAATCTTGGGCCGCCTGGAAAACCGGCCCAGAGAACAGAGGCTGCAGAGGGAGCCTCTGCGGGCGGTCACTGCCGAGTTCTGCCTTGGGTTTTCCTGTTTTTCCCATTTCATTTCTGTGCAGTGGAGAGTTTGCTACAGAGAGGCAAGCCTCTTGGATTTATTACATTAGGGGTACAGGACATTTGCAGTGCTCCCCCCGCTTTATTTCAACAGCAGAACTGTTGGGATAGAGTGTGTAACCCGGAACGTTCCTGTTAGTGTGCACAGGTCACAGTGTTCGCGGCGTTCCCAGAACTGCAGCCGGCACCGTTACTGAACTTTAAGACATTCCATCCCCTGGCACCTATTTTGACAACATATGTGGATATACCACATGAAATTGCCTATCTTTGACTATTTTTAACCTACAAAAACGGCAGTCTCATATGCTTCAGTTTTCAAACATTTGTTTTAAAAGACCTCCTGAAAACTAGTGTAAGGTTGTTCCTCCATCTTATTTTAAACCAATGTAAAAGTGTCGGGGGCCAGAAACCCCACGTGTGGAGAAAATTTGAGGGGGATTTATGGGCTGTTTGGTGTCGGGCCATCCTGAGGCCGTCACGTGGAAGCACTTGGCCAGTGGCGCTGTGGGCTTGACTTCTGAGGGAACATTATGAAGGTGGCAGGCAGTAGGATCACTGTGGGGAGGATATGGGGACACAGATTTCATTCTGATGCAACAGGGACCTTTCTAGTTACCAAGCTCCGTAAACCAGGAGCTCTGCGCTGCGCCCAGTTAACCGGGTGAGCATGAGCAGAGGCGGGCGTGGGGGGAGCACTAGGGCGTGAGCAGGGGGTGCTCCCTGCCGGCCTCTCAGGCCTCAGCGCACCTGTCCAGGTGCTGTCCTGCACCGCCCGTGAGGAATGCCCTCTGCATTCTCAGCCTCTCCAGAAGCCCCCGCGTGTTCCTGACTGACCCTGGTTCCAGGAGGTGCCAGCTTCAGGGTTTCTTTGTCTTTGTCTGGGGTCCCACAGGCTGAGGATGGCGTGACCCCTCTCTGGGCCTGTGTCCCATGTGGCCTTGGGGCCCTGGCTCTCTTGTTGGCCCAGAAGCTCCTCGAGGACAGGACTGTGGCCGCCGTTCTCGCTGTTGCACATCCAGCCCACTCTGTTGCAGACACGGGCCTCGGGGGTTCTCAGTCAGTGTTGGAAGGAGTGACCAGGCTCACCTTGTAAGCAGGTGTGTGTGTTCCTGCATGTGTGTGTGCATGCACATGTCTATGCGTGTACATATACAAATGCTTTGTTTGTGTATACCTGCAGGAACGTAATTCTATCAGGTTGAATGAGCAGTGTGAATCACTGCCTTTGTAGGTCAGAAGGCTGAACAGTAAGTGAGAGAGGCTAGTCTGAGAAGCTGGCAGACTGATTCCAACCAGGTTATGTTGGGGAAGGGCAAGACCGTGGAGGCAGTGAAGCACCAGTGGCTGTCGGGTTGGGGAGGAGGGAGGGATGAATTACAGGTGTGCGGAACACAAGGGATTTGTACGGCCCTGAACCCACTCTGCGTGACACTGTGGTGGCAGGGACAGGACCGACAGGTTTGTTACTGCCCATCGAACTCTGTAACAGAGACTCAACCCTCTGGTAACTGTGGACTTCAGTTAATAACAGCATGTTGATGTCCGTTCATCAGTACAGAAAATGCACCACACCAGTGCAAGACGTTAGTAACGGGAGGAGCAGTCGAGGGGTGTGCTGGGAGGGGTCATGGGGAAGTCTCTGTGCTTTCTGCTCAATTTTCTGTAAACCTAAACTCCCCCCAAATCTGTTAACTCAAAAAAGGTTGAATAGCAGCAATTTTGTATGAGCCAGCCTTCCTTCTAGGTTTAAAAAATGTGATTCACATGCTGTAACATTCACCGTTTTAACGTGTGCAGTTGAATGGTTTCTTAGTGCACACACAGAGTTGTGCACTTTCATCTCAGGCAATTTTAGACCATTTTGGTTACCTCAGAGAGAAACCCTGAACCTCAGGGCCGGGCAGAAAACTGTCTGCTTCTTGTCTCTGTGGGTTTACCTGTCCTGACGTGGGACCAGTCTTTGAGTGGACACACATTTTAATTCCTTTCGGGTGTCTACCCTGGAGTGGAGTTGTGGGGTCCTGTGGTCGTCTGTGTGCTTGACATCTCTGGGAGCCATCTAGAGACTCCTGCAGTGTCTGCAGCATCTTACGTTCCCGCCAGCAGCGGTGTGTGAGGGTTCTCTTCTCTGCGTCCTCACCAACACTCGTCTTAATTGCCTGTCTTTTTGATAGACTGTTTTTGTAAGAGAGCCAGTGTAACTCTTTGAAATCGCCTGTGGATGCATTTTCGAGTGTCTCCCAGTTGCAGAGTTTAGCTGGCCCATCTGCCTTGCGACTCAGAAGCAGAAAGGAGTGGGGTGTGCGCCTGCTGTGGGAAGGAGGCCAGGAAGATGTGCAGATGTTGGGCCCTTCGGGGAGCTTTCTCATTCTCTCTGTCGGTGAGTAGGGCTCTTTGAGGGACCGGGAGGTGCGGCCCTGTGGGGCCCCGAACGGCGGGGCGCAGGGTCTTTCCACCTGTTGTATGAGAAGCATTGTCCCCAGACTCAAGCCTCCACTCCCTTTTCTGTGGCATTAGTTATATTTTCTCATAAGACCTCTTTCCTGGTAGTTTCTCACCAGATATCTCCTTCCCCCAGAGTATCTGGGTTTGGATTTTTCCCCGAGTTGATTTTTAGATAGTAGTGGCCAAGGAGTTTAGAACTGAGCACCTTCAGCCCAGTGGAGGGGAGACGACAGCAAGAAGAGCAGCAGAAGACTCGGTTGAAGAGGGAATTGGAAATTCATGGCAGACCCCCTGCTGAGCCCAGTGCTGCTCTAAACTGTTCACGGGGGTGGGAGGAACGCGGTGAGGACAGGAGGAAGTTCATGGTCATGGGGGTGTGGTTGGTGATGAAACGGAGGAATTAAGTTTGGAGCCACTGAAAGGAGTGACCCTGGGCAGTTATGGAAGAGCACGGTGCCTCCGGGTTTCGTCTGTTCTCCGAGACTCGCAGGCAGTGGTCACTCTCCCTCTGAGGATGGAGAACTCTGCGTGCTTGTGAAATCTGTTTTTTGTAAAGCACTCAGAGGGTCTTTCTGCCATACTGACCAACTGCAGTTTTTCTCCCTCCTTTGCCTGTTTCTTGGGAGAAAGGGGTGGTTCAGTATCATTTATATAATAAGGTGTCATATTCTAAAAGAGTCGCTAAGTTTCTATTCTTAAATATCCCCCTCAGTTTTGAAGTACCTGGTGTCAGGACATAGAAAAGGGCACCAAACCATAGTAATTATCATCCGTTTGGATGCTTTACTAGAGGTTTGAATCACCATAAGGAAGACAATGCCCATAATGGAAACAGAGGGGATAGGCTGGCTGATGGTTAGAATGCCTGCCTTCCACTTCAGAATTTTCTGATTTTAAGGGAGGGTTTTGGGATTTGAAGTCCAGCGGACATTGGCAGGTGGGCAGAGAAGGGGTCCCGAGGATAGAGGTGGGGTGTGGGAGTAGGTGGAGGCCATGGTCCCTTGGAGCTACCTTACAGGAGGGAGGTGACCAGTTGAGGCTCTGGGGAGGGGCAGGGGAAGCAACAGGGGTGGAGCTGTGGAACGGGCTGTTGGCTGAGCATTCACAGGCAGGGCATTGCTCTAGTATTAGCTTGGCTGGGTGAAAGAGTTCACCAACAGTAAAGTCATGGAAGCTTCTGCCGAACAAAATAAGCTAATAGGACTTGGAAGGCATGTGAGATTACTCATGACTTTGGGTTTCTAATTTCATTCCAGAGTTATGGACCAAGACCATGAAAGAATTTCAGGTGCTTCAAAACAATGAGTGGGTGAGGAAACAAATTTCCATGGTTCGATCAGGTCAGTCCTGGCTCCCAGGAAAAAAGCCATCCTGTCTTCCTCTCTTGCTCTCTGCTGAGTGAGGCCCACCGTGACCGGATGGAGGCTGCTGGGCTTCCTGACGCCCTGCGTAGGATTTAGAGCCTCCGTTAATGGGCGCTGTGATACAGTGGGGATAGAGATGTTAAGAACGATCAACACTTAATTCTGTAACTTAAACTAGCAGCCTGCCCTTTGCACCGCCCTCATTTCCCAGAAGGAGATTCAGAAGTGTATTGAACTTCTGGTGCCGGGTGCAGAAGAGATGAATTCCAGTTAAAAGGGGGCCCCTTACGTGGGCCGTGTGTGCAGTTCATCTGTTGGGGGGCACCAGCGGCAGTCACAGTCCTCAGTTCACTTCTTGACCCCGTGTGAGTTGAAGACCACTGTGTCTTGGGGCCGACACTTGCTGGCTTCTGAGCCTGGTGTTGAAACATCAGGTGTAAAAGCCTGCAGGCCACCGCCACCGTTTTTAGCATGGCAGGCGGTTCCTTCGTGGAAGTGGTCAGTGGCTACCCTAGAACTGTCCCTGATGTCCGATGCTACGTTACGGGAGTGCAGGTGTGCTGACACGGGGGGTGGAACCACCTGTGGATATAAAAGGTGGCAAATTGGCTGTTAAGTGGTGGTGTTGGGTAGACTTGTGTTTTAATCCAGACCCCAGTGAAAAGAAGCAAAAGAACTGAGCCCTGTGTGTTTTCTGCTGCTTCTGTGAGGCCTCCCTTGTTCTGTGGCTGGCGTTCAGATGTCCAGGTGTCCAGGTGTTCAGGTGCCGTGGAGCAGGGCGAAGCTCTGACCTCAGCCCCGGCCCCCAGAACCACTCGTCAAGCATGGCAGTTGCATTCTCTTTGCCCGTGATTGGTCTGGGGCCAGTTCGTAGCCTGGTTCTGGCCAATGGGAAGTGAAGGAAGAGCTTCTTTTCCAGGAATGACAAGTGTGATCCCTGGAGCTGCCGTTTGTGGCCCCGAGATGCACCAACAGGGAGGCAGGAAGCTCACTCACTGCTAAGCATGGCGGGGTGGACAGACAGAACCTTGGGCCTCAGTGATGTCACTAGCCCCTCCCTGCAGATCTCTTCCTAAGTAAGGACCTTTGTGGTTAGGATTTTTCTGTCACACCAAGAGCCCCAGACATCCTAACTGCTAGACATGAGTAGAATTGTATTGTGTGAGTATTGTATTTAGTGCAGGCTTAAACTCTCTGTAAAACATTTGTGATGTTTTTATTTTATGTTTAGCGGGGAGAATAAAATTTATCAAGCTACAAGCCGACCCGATGAACTAAAATGAGATTAGTTTGTGTCTGAGTTCTTAGCTTGTAACTTGAAGTTGCCCTGCTTTTGCAGGTCTCTGAGCCCGCAGCCTCCCTTTGCAGCCTGGGCGTGCTGGCCGGCTGCCCTGGCGGCGGAGCACGGCCAGGCCAGCAGACGGTGGGCACCTGGCCGCGCAGCGGTCAGTCTGCTGCTCGGTTTTGGTGAGCAACAGGCTGAGTGTTTCGTTTTGGCGTGAAGAGTTCCTGGCCAGGAACTCTCCAGAGGGCCTGAGCAATCTTACTCTGTGGACTTGATTTTTAACAGTAAAAAAAATTAGCGTTTTAAAAAAATATGTATGTATATATTTCACCATTTTAACCATTTTTAAGTGTGCAGTTCAGAGGCATTAAGTCCATTCACACTGCTGTGCAACCGTCACCTCCATCCAACCTTCTCTTCCCAAACTGAAACCCATTAAACACTGACCCCCGATGACCCCTCCCCCTGCCTGCCCTGACCCC
>PVJI01009082.1:0-67228 GCA_004026765.1 Micronycteris hirsuta
AGGGACTGTGGAGGCTGCCAAGTGGTAAGAACCCTGGAGTGGCCTTTAGGAGCTGAGATGTTTAGCAATTAGTGATTTACCATGCCTCCTCTGTGGTCCATCCATAAAAAGTCCAACCATTGTTAATATAACAAGAATGGTTTGCACGACATCGATGTAACCTGGCAGTCAAGCAGAGTGGACTGGAATGTGCATGTGTGAACAATGTCGGCTTCACTGTACTAGTCAGTGGGGGCAGTAGACACTGTTGAGTGAGCATGCACATAGTGTGGCACCACATTCAAAATGACTAAGCAAGTTGAGCAACAAATCTGCATCAAATTTTGCATTAAGTTTGAACGTGAAGCTATTTGTATGATTCCTCCACAGAAACTACTCATATGATTCAGAAGGCTGCAGCTATGGACAACAGGTGATTGGCAGCTTCATCATGACGACATGCCTGCTCATGCATCTTGTCTTGTGCAGAGTTTTTTTGGCAAAACAGCAAATCACCCAGGTGACTCAGTCTCCCTTCAGCCTAAATTTAGAGCTCTGCAACTTCTGGCTTTTCCCAAAGCTAAAATCACCTTTGAAAGGAAAGAGATTTCAGATCATCAGTGAGATTCAGGATACAATGGGGCAGCTGATGGTGACTGGGAGAACTGTGTGAGGTCCCGAGGTGCTTACTTTGACAGGGACTGGCACGTCATTGTCCTATATACAATGTTTCTTGAATCTTGTACCTTCTTAAATAAATGTCTCTATTTTTCACATTACATGGCTAGATGCCTTCTAGACAGACTTCATGTATCCAGATTCCATATGTACTTGACTATGTTTCTGAGCTCTTAATTCTGTTAGATTGTTCTATTTCTTTCTCCTTGCACCAGTACCGCACTCCAAATTATTATAGATTTACAGTGAGCCCTGGTGTTGGGAAAATTGAACAGATAAATGAGGAAAAGTAAAACTAGCCACCACCTTCTTACACCATATACAAGAATAAACTCAAAATGTATTAAAGACTTAAATGTTAGACTTGAAACCATAAAAATCCTAGAAGAAAACATAGGCAGTAAAATCTCCAACATTCTAGTACCAATATTTTTCCTGATATAACACCTTGGGCAAGGGAAACATAAGAAAAAATAAACAAATGAGACTACATCAAACTAGAAAATTTTTGTACAGCAAAAGAAGCCATCAACAGAATGAAAAGACAACCCACAAATTGGAGAACATATTTGCCAATACATCTGATAAGGGCTTACTATCTAAAATTTATAAGGAACTTACAAAACTCAACCTCAAGGAAACCAAACAATCCAATTAAGTAGTGGGAAAAGGACCTGAATAGACACTTCTCCAAAAAGAACATACAGATGGCCAATAGGCATATGAAAAGATGCTCAACGTCACCAATCATCAGAGAAATGCAAACTAAAACCACAATGAGATAGCATCTCACACCTGTCTGAATGGCCATCACCAATAAATCAACAAACAACAAATGTTGGTGAGGATGTGGAGAAAGGGGAACCCTTGTGCACTGCTGGTGGGAAGGCAGACTGGTGCAGCCACGGTGGAACACAGTATGGAGTTACGTCAAAAAATTAAAAATGGTACTGCCTTTAAACCAGCAATTCCACTTCTGGGAATATATCCAAAGAAACCCAAAACACTAATTCAAAAGAATACAGGGTCCGGCACAAATAATGCCCCTTTTTATTACAAAATCATAAGCACGTAATTCTGTAACATAACAATATCATATTCAAGCACACCATATGACATTGTAAGTGAAATGTTCAAATTAAAACTATACATTATTATACCCATATTCTTAACCTACCAACCACACTTAAGCAGGCATTACTTCTGCTGGGCCCTGTATATGCACCTCTATGTCCATTGCACCATTATTTACAATAATCAAGATTTGGAGGCAGCCCAAGTGCCCATCAGTAGATAAGTGGATTTTAAAAAGTTGTGGTCTATCTACATGGTGGAATACCATTAAAAAGAAAAGGAAATCTTACCTTTCATGCCAGCATGGATGGACCTGGCAAGTATTATGCTAAGTGAAATAAGCCAGTCAGAGAAAGACAAATACCACATGATTTCACTTATACAATATTTGGGATCTAATGAACAAAATAAATTAACAAACAAAATGGAAACAGACTAGAAATAGCTGTCAAAGGGGAAGGGGGATGGGGAGTGGGTGAAAAAGGTGAAGTGATTAAGCAAAGAAAAAAGACTGAGACGCAGACAACTGGGTGGCGCTTACCAGAGGGAAAGGAGGGTGGGGGAGGTAGAGGAAGGTAAACGGGGGATAAATGGTGATGGAAGGAGACTTAACTTGGGGTGCTGAACACACAATACAATATACAACCGATATGTTACAGAATTACATATGCGAAAGTTATATAATTCTGTTAACCAATGTCGCCCCCAATAAATTCATTTTAAAGATAATAAAAATAAATAACATTTTTAATTTTAAAAAAGACATACATTCCTAAGAGATGCTCAAAAGAGTTTCCTCTTCAGTCCTGAGAAAGGAAGCACTCCCGTTCCGGAAGTGGTGCCCCGCTATGGAATACAGGCTTTGAGAGCGGTGGGTCCTTTCTCCCGCCTGCTTCCTTGCACCTTTTTCTTTTCCAGCATCCCTTGGGCAGCACTATCCACAGCTCTCACTGGAAGGCTAAGGAGTCATCCTATGACCTGCCGCAACCCTGTCTGAGGCAAGAGCTAGCCATGCCGTTTTCCCTTTGATACCCTGTCCCTAAAAACAGATTCTTTACAAACTGAGTATAATTACCAGACAAAGCAGAGTAATTGTCACTCTCTCATGCCCAATCATGACTATAATTAACATAATTATGATTAATCAGACCAGTTTGACCTGCTGCCAGTCTTATAGGCCTCTCAGTTCCTAACTTGAATCCTCTCCCTCTCCCCTAAGCTCCTGTATCAGTGGCAGCCTGGTTGGGGACATTGGGTTCCTGTTTTCCTTCGGTGTGTCTAGAATTGGAACCAACAACCTGTTGGCTGATCTTTAGGGTGGTGGCATGCCAATTGACTCCTGAGTATCGGCCATCGCTTTGCTCTACCCTCTGGCTGGAAACAAGAACTGAACATGCTTGGGGGCCTGACCCCTGAGGCTGCACTCACACGGCCAGCCTCTGCCGCTGGGTCAGGTCCTGTGACCCTGGAATTCACGCCTCACCTGCCCTTTCTTTCCCGATTCCAAAGTCCTGTCTTAGCTACACCACCAGTGAAGCAGCTACAGGAAGGCTTCCATGGAGCCTGGGAGAAAACTTTCATTTCTTTTCCTGTATACATTAAGAGAATTTCCCCCAAATGGAGCAAAGAATGAGACCATTACATACGTAAGCACATAATATAAGTTTGAGACATAAAAAACGTTATTAGTCAGGATTGTCATTTTTTAACCTTTGGAGATTGTTATATGTGAAAGCAGGGGCAAAGCTTTCTAAACATAATTTATAGCCAACTAGTATGATTAAATTGATAGGAGTTAGTTATTATTGTCATTATTATCTTGACTATCAACAGTTTGTAGACAGGCTAAAATAGAATTGGAAAGAACGGTTTCGCTCATAACTCTGAAAAGACAAAGAACACAGGAAAATAAGAGGGAATATTCAACTGCCAAACTAAAAATTTTAAACTTCAACGTCTAGGGAAAAAATGTTTTCTTTGATCAAATTCTGGTATACAAATTACAGTTTTAGCTATATGATGCCTTCTACGGTAAATTTTGCTTTCATATCTTTTTTAACTCAAAGGTCACCATCATAAGAGGCTCTATGCAGGGGCCTAACATTGACTCATTTTGTTTTTGAATAATAGTATAGAGATATTACAATAAATTTCCCTGCCATTTTCAAATGGACATTTTAAAAGCCTAATCAAAGGCTTTTTAAAATGGGATGCTTTTCCCCATTTTCCCAGTGCTTAGCGATTTCTTCCTCAAGGCCAACTGATGAAGTTTTGCCTCAGCAAAAGCCTTCTGAACAACTTCCCAGCAGTTAAAAGGTAAAAAGGATTACCTTCTCCAACAGCTCAATTTGCATCCAATGAGGATTTTGCCTACGGAGTGTCAGACGTATTTACAGGAAAATCCTGACATTTCTGACAGCAAGTGAAGAAAGATACTGGTGACTAATATAATCTCGCTGGAGTCTGGATCCTTTGGGCACTCTATTTAATGAAATGTTGTGATCGCTACAGTGGGATTCCTATCGTCAGTCATACTAATATATAGTCCCATTTTTTAGAAACTTTAAAAATTTGTGCAAAATAAATTGTTCACCCCATTCTCAGAATCAATGGATAGATATCAAGACTTCAAGAACTGCCATTTAACGTGCACTTAAATCATATTCTCTAGGACTTATTTTGTAGACATGTTAAAAGTTGACGGGTCTACAGTGACTGCTCCCCTCACAGAACCAGGAAAAGATTTGCTTGGGTGGAGGTATGGAAGTCCAACTACTCTCTATACTTAAGAAAAATGACTTTCCTGTTGTTATTTAAAGTAATAACTGTGAAGAAAATGAAATTAATCAGATAAAGCATGCACAGTGCTTAGTATAATATCAAATTAAAACGTATTAGCATAAATGCTAAGTCAATCTCTATCCTGTTCCCCTTCTTTAGACTCCAATCCACATAATCAGCTAAGGGAATGGTATTAATTAATCCAAACAGGGAGTTACAGTCAGAGCTCCATATCACTAACAGACTGATAAAACGGACCCAAGAATTTCAGACATATCAATAAATCTAAACCTTTTCTTAAAGGAGAGATGGATAACCTATCTCTGAGTGGAATAGGAAAAGGCTAGATATGCTTGAATAAATGAACAAAGCCTTAAACAAGGAGTCTGATGAGACTACATTTAATAAAGAGGAATACTTTCCTATGATTCAGTAAATGTAAATGGTTGCTAGGTAAGTCCCAGCTTTTCTAACTGCTCTCCTAAGGGCCTAACAATGTAAGGAATGAATTTCTGCTGGCCTCAGAAGTGAGAGATCACAGGCAATCATGAATGGTCCCAGTGGGGGAAACCGATTCTTCCCTGGCCACTCAGTGTGACCACAGCTGTCCTGCAAGGTGGCGGGACGGCTGTCTCTTACTTGCACGTGCAGCGCTGAATAGGGGGCATTAAGGTCCGACAGGCTCCAGCATCCATAATACCTTCGGTAATTTATCTCCTAATAGGAAATCCTAGACTTTCCAGCTAACAGATAAATCCTAGGGAAGGATTACTTAAATTATTAAAGGTTTTTTTTTTTTTCATGGTGTTTTTAAAGCAACCTTTACTCAGTGCATTAAACTAACTGACTAGTTGTGTTCACTGGTACTGATTCTGCTATTTCAATTGTGAAACCCAGTGGCTTTTTCTCTGTCCATTATGTGAAAGAATCTAAGAATTTTATTCATAGGGCTCTTTATTTAAACTAAGAATATTGGAATTCAGTATACAAAATATATAAGTACGCGGGCTCAAATTTTTCCATGACTTCAATCAAACTTTGTTAGTTTTTCACCTGCCACATCGACAGCTAAAATCACTACAGTTGATTGTGGACAGGTCTAGCTCAACACAATAATATGGCAAGTGGTCATGTAGTACTTTCATTTCTGTAATAAAAAATAACTGTTTATGTAACAAAAAGGCACTCCATATAAATTGCGTGCCTTTAAAAGTTGCAGTTAAATCAAATTCTATAAATTTGAATTTTTCCCCTAGAGATTATCTTTAGGGCAAAAGATAATTCTGTTGCCCCATAAATTATCTTTCTACCTAGTTAGAAACACAGTATAGTATATGGAGCAGAACATCGATGTTAACTTACTATCAATTGAAATCTTCATATCACAGGGAGAAAAATATCATAATAACAAAATATTTTGAAGCATTACTATGATTCTTGCACTGTTCTGTGCTCTTAAGATGTATTAACTTTATCTTTATAACACCTAATTGTTATCAAATTAAGTTTTAAGGGAAACACATAACCCAGAAGTTGTAAAGCTAAGATTTAAATCTATACTTCCTGAATCCAGAGACCATAAGTTTAATTCATTTACTCATGCATTCATCCATCAATTTAATATCTATGTGTGTATGTGGATCTTTATATTGCATTATAATTTATAGACAGTGAAATGCACAGATATTGGTATAGAATTCAATGAGTATTGAATATGTGTACATCTGGGCAATTACCTGTCAATCAAGATAAGGAATATTTCCATCGCCCAGAAAGTTCCTTTGTGTTCGATCTTTATCACTTCTATACCATCACTCCGCCACCAGAGGCAATTACCACCCTAATTTCTAACGCCATGGATTAGTGCTGCCCGTTGCGATCTTCATGTAAATGGAATAGTATCATATGCATTATTTTGTTTCTGGCTTCTGTCACTCAACATAATGTTTGTGAGATCCATTCATGTTTAGTTCCTTTTATTTTATTGTTGAGTAGTATTCCACTGTAGAGTTATAACTCAATTTGTCCACTTGCTTGTTCTTAACGCAAGGTAGAATTCTATTACACAGTTAATCTCAATTTGCTTGTTGATGGACATTTGGGTTGTTTTCAGGTTTTGATTATTATGAAGAAAGTTGCTATTAACATTCTTTCACAATTCTATATTTGGACATGTTTTCTCGTGTGTTTGAGTAAATTTCCAGGAGTAGAAATGTTGGGTAGTATATGTTTGACTTGATAAGAAACTGTCAAGCCCTTTTCTGAGTGACTGCACCGTTTTACATTCCCAGCAGCAGTGGGACCAAGTTCCAGTTGCTTCCTACCCTCATTAACTCTTGCGAAATGATCTGCTTAAGATGAGATGAGATTATACAATGAGCATATAAAAATTATGTCAGGGAATAATTAGCTTGTGAAAATAGTTATGGCCACCTAAAGCTTTACTAAATATCCTGATTCCAAACCTTTGTTTGACATCTATTGCTTACCCATCTACACATTCATATTTGTCCCCCATCTATCTTTAAAAAAAAACTCTAGACAAAGAATAGAAAAAGAAGGAAATTTGGGGCCAAGTTGTAGAGCACAATTTAGGACTCAACTGATGTGAAGCTGTACAAAGCAGCATTTCTACCTCAACACTTTTTTGCATAATGACAAAATAAAGCTCAAATCAACTGAGGATTAGAAAGATCACTTTATTATGTTCCACATAGTCAACCAATATGGCATAAAGATATAGTGGGTAAAAATACACATTTGCAAACTTTTTGCCTCATAGGGAGACATAATATGAATACTGATTAATCTGTACAACTAATTGGGCTAACAATTTCTTTGACATAAGAACAAAACTGAGTGAATATGCAGATTTCCATGAGACTTTTGGCCAGAGATAATAAATATAATCATCTCAAACTAGTGTTTGATTAGAATACACTTGAATAAATTTGATTAAAACATACACTTGTATAATTTTTCATAAATGACTAATGAATAAAGTTTATTCCGACAGACAACCAATTTTATCCTGTAAGAATAATACACAGATTGATATAAATGGTTTTCTAATTATGTCAAAAAACCTCTAGAAAACTACTTTGTGTTTTTCTTTCCAAGGCTCAAATAACACAATTCAATGTGACAGCTAAAATTTTGAAGTTAGTTTGCAGAAGGCATTTACTGGCAGTTAATAATCAGTGATAGGGTCTTTTAATCTTCATAATAGCAGTAATAAAAGTTTTTTTCTTAATTGACCATGTAATAGCACCTTTCTTTTTATAAAAAATAGTAACATTTTAATGATCTTGTAAAAATAATGTTTTTATGTTCACACACAGAAACTTCCATAAGAAAGAATGAGTTTTAATACATTATATGTACTCTTCCTGTTATTGGCTTCAAACTCTTAAGAGTACCAAGGAAATAAAAATAAAAGACAGTTTTCTATAATTTTTTTATTTTCTAGAATATGTTATTGTCATGCAAAAACATTTTAGAACTGATTAATGGTGTTTCAACAATCAGCAGAGTTTAATTAACTAAATAGTGTTTCTGACCAACCAAAAACATAAGAGTATTTTAAATACCTAACTTGCCTTTTAAATTACAAAAACTTATTCTATTTCAATAACCTTGGCTTCACTGTATCAGCTGTACCCTATAGACCTTGCTAATTAGTCCACAAAGGTTAGAGCAATTGAATCTACAATTGCTTACTAAGATGAAACTCTCATTCATCATCCTTCTCATTTTCTTTTAACTATTCATGTTCTACTGTGGCCTCATTGACATTTCTGGTTTCTATGCAGCCCGTGGTAGGCTTGTATGTCATAGTAGGTGAATACAGAAAGCTTTTGTCTAGAATACTCACCATCTCTAACTTATGTTTGTGAGAATAAAATATTGTAAAAATATGGCACAGACATAAAACCTATCTTTTAGTTAAATCAGCCATCTTTATAGTGTATGGCTGCCAAGGGTTGTATTATATTTTTCTTTATTTACTGAACAGCCCTTAAGAATACCCCCAATGCTTAAGAATTTGAGCATTGATGGATAATTTTAAAAAATAAGGCCTACACAGTTTTCACCTTTCTCATACTGAAAATTCTACATCTTTTTAACACACTGAAACAGGTGGGGATTTTGTTTGTTTACTTGATTATTTTTCTAGAAACAAGGCAGAATAACTGGCAGGGAATTGCTTTAACAAAAATTTTTTTTAAGATTTTATTTATTTATTTATTTATTTATTTATTTATTTATAGAGAGAGGAGAAGGGAAGGATAGAGTGAGTGTGGAGAGAAACATCGATGTGAGAGAGAAACCTTGACCAGTTGCCTCTCACACAGACCCCAACCGGGGACCAAACCTGTATGTGCCCTGACTGAGCGTTCGCTTTGCCAGACGACGTCCAACCAACTGAGCCACACCAGTCAGGGCTGCCTAGACCAAGATATAACTAGCGGTTCAGTGTACAAATTAACCACTTGGGGGTCTTGTGTAAAGATAAGTTTCTGAAGGCCATCCCCAAAGGTTCTGACTCTGAATGACTAAAGTGAGGCCCAGGGAACTGCATTTGTAATAATCCCCCAGGTGATTTTCATTAGGGAGTTAACAGCCATATTTGAAAACAGTGATTTTTTTTCTGTGGTAGTGATCTCTTTAACAAGATAGAGTAACCACAGGAACTAACTGGTTAGAGATAGACAGGAAACCAGCTTGGAGAGAATACCCTGATGGCCAGGACACCATCCTGGAACTCTTCTTGTCCTATATTTCCAGCTCACTTTCCCTCATCACACCTAAAATCCAGCCTTTTCTTGCACCCTAAGTAGGGAAGGCTAAGTAGTACAGGTCTCAGCGCAGGTGCGAAGTGGTGCAATGAGGTTAGAAAACAGCCGAAAGGAAGCCCCTGTGTTGTGATAGAAAGCGGTTATGATTGTTGATGGACCCACAGATTTCTATGTAGTCTGGGGGGTAGGTGCTGAATTAGAAAGAGCAGGCAGCAAACACTCCCACCCGAACGGAACTAAATGGAACAGACAAGCGATATTGACAGAGGAGTACAAGTAAACAGAAAAATGCCGAACAAAAAGAATGAGCTGTATTTCTAGTTCTTATCACAGTTAGCCTTTGACCACAATTTGAATTCTCCCAGGTCTCACCTGAATCTCAGATCCCATTGCAAAACTATATAAATACCACACCTTAGAAGAAATTGAGTGGTAGATCTTTAAAATGACACTTTAGCCTCCTAGCTGAGTCTGTAACCATTAATTGTCTTACTCCCAAGTTAATGCATTGACCATCCAATTAACACCTCATTTAACTATACACCTGAGGCTCCCGCTTCACCGCTCTATTTTGAAACAATTAGCCCTCTACTGAATAGAGTAGTATGATTATAATTAGGTGGAAGACACAAAGAACAGTGTGATTAAGCCTTTGCGAAAACTCTCTTAATGGAAGTCGGGTCACAATAGAAAGAAACAAATGAAGCTAGGATAAAGTACTTTTAAACTCAGATGTTTTAGTATACAGTATTTTTTACATTACTTTTATTAACACATAGCACAATGGAGTCCTTATATTTCCCATTCTCCAAAGCACAAGGATACTCGGTGTTTTGTTTGAAATCATTATCCCAAATGAAAATCTAGAAACTGTTCTACCACTGAATGTCAATTTTACCTAAAGACAGTTGGGATTATCTGTACTGGAAATACTGTAGTTTTTATAAATCTGAGCAATTTTTATATATAAATATTACTCTAATTTTCTCTGTAAGTTTTTTAAATCTACCAGTTAAAAACATGTATTTAGCCCTGGCTGGTGTAGCTCAGTGGACTGAGCGCAGGCTGGGAACCAAAGGGTCCTGGTTCGATTCCCGGTCAGGGCACATGCCTGGGTTGCGGGCCAGGTCCCCAATGAGGGCCGTGTGAGAGGCAACCATACATTGCTGTTTGTCTTCCTCTTTCTCCCTCCCTTCCCCTCTCTCTAAAAATAAATAAATAAAATCTAAAAAAAAAAGCAAAAAACATGTATTTATATTTTCACACCTATATGAATATTTTTTTCTAGACTTTTTTGTATTAATCCTTTCTAGAGCAATGTTTCTCAAACTCTAATGCACATAGGAAATTCCTTGTGTTTTTAAAATGCTGAATCTGATTTACTAGGCCTGGAGTCAAGCCTTTAACTTTGATTTGTCTAACTCACAGATGGCAAACACAAGGCCCACAGGCCGAATCCAGCCCTCCACCGTGTTTTATCCAGCCTGGCACCGTGTTTCTACCCGGAGGCAGTGCCGAGCTCTCGCTTAACTGTTAAGGAGCAGTTACATTTATACAGTCCTAAATTACATTCGGCCGTTTGAAGGCAACCGGGAGGCTGATGTGGCCCCCGGTGAAAATGAGTTTGGCAGCCCTGGTCTCTAACTGAATCACACTCGTGTTGCTGGTTCAAGGACCACACTGAGTAGGAGAGCTCTTTCTGGAATACATCTCTTAAGTAGCCAAGAGAAATATTTTTTTCTAGTTCAGATTTTATATTTGTGAATCATGAATTACACTGGAACAGATTGGAGACGAGGTTCACATAGTGGAAACAGATACATTCCAGTCCTTGGAAAGTTCCTAAGCTTTACAGTACGTGGCATCTTCTGACTTTTGTTTCTGGTGCTGTACATGAAAAAGCTTATTAATCACGCTATTTCATCCAGGATGTTCAATTAGCATTCATTAAGGAAGTACAAATAGCCTGAACACTCATCCTCTCGCTCCCAATCTAGAACCATCGCAAGAGTAAAAAGCCATAAAATATGTGTTTGGTCATTGGGCTGTAGGAATAAGTGAGGGTAGGTCCTCTTTACGCCCTTAAATCTGCTAGTAGTCAGCACATGAACATGTCTCCTCTAGAGAGGAAACAAATCAAATGTGCTATTTTATAAAGGATAAAACTTTTGACCTGATTTGCCTGATACAGTTGGATAGAAGATGAATAGCAAGAGAGAGAAGAGAGAGACGATCCACATGTGCTCATAAAAAAAAAAAAAAGCAGGAAGAAAATAAAAGAAGAGAAGAAGAAACTAAAGTAGCTGAAAGTGAGAAGCAGTGACGTAGAAAACACAGGGGGTTGCTAACCCCCCAGGGCCCACAGACAGACGTGCAAACGGGGAGGTGCAGGGATTTAAGAACTTATTTCACTCTCTTCATCTTGGAGAAATTAAAAACCAAGGGAAAAAATAAAACTGTTTTCTTCAGTGACCAGGACAGTTTAGGAGCAAATCTTAAATTTGATTTGGAAGTGAAACAGAGAATATCTGAAAAAATATGTTTCAAAGAAAACAATAAATAAAGAAGGGGCTTCAGCTGGGGAGAGGCAAGACTTCAGCGAACGAGCAGAGGTTTCCCAACCCCGAGAATGCGCAGTAGGAATGGCCCTGCCCGGGTCGTCCCTGGACAGTCAACCCTGGACAGTGTGCACTGCATAGTTAACTCCTGGAAAGTCCTATCACTGGGCACAGGAAAAGAAGTTCAGTATCACCCAGTCTAGTTCTTTCAGCCTGTAATTTCGTGAAGTAGTTCCCCAAAGGGTCAAGTGATGGGTCCAAATCCTATTGAAAGCAGAGCTGGTTCTGAAACCCAGTTCTCCAGGCTTTGTCCCCACTTGTGCCATGACATCAAGACCCCCTGAACTTGCTCACTCGTGTATGAGATGAAGGCAGAGGAAGGATGAGGAGGAAGGTCCTCAAACCCCCATTCCACACACACACAACACACACGCATGCGCACTGTTTCTTAGAAACGGACTCCGGAGTGGCCCACCTGGCATGTCATCATAGTGTGGCCTTCAGTGCTTACAAGGATACTGTAATTAAAGAAATGAAAACATAACAATTAAGATGAGCTTCCGTCATTCTCTTTTCCACCAGAATCCCAGCCAGATTTGAAACTACATGACATACTTGCGTGAGTTACCTGTGTAAACAGCTTTGCCATTATGAAGGATAAAATTTTCCTTACAAAAATTTCTTCAACAGTATTATCAACGTTTTCAACAGTAAAGATATATTTCCTTTCACAAAACATTCATATTTTTCAGAATACATTTTAATTTATGTGCAGTTTATGAGTTCTAATCAGCAACTCCAAAAGCAAAGTCTTGTTCCAATATGCTATAAGGCACTGTACTGATGAGGGGCATATTTGTTGCTTCCCGTATTTGCTTCCCCCAAACAATAAAAAGCTATTCTCATTTTGAACATAATTATAATAGAAAGGCTGTTTGAAACTAATAATTACAGATAAGGTGAATTTGAGGCACATTTTTTTCCCAAAAGACAAAAGTAATTATTCCACCAATAGCAATTAATTAAGGGCATATAAATTCAGATATTAAACTTGAAGAAAAAGAAACCAACGTTAGCATCTAGGAGAACATTTATAAAAATGTAGAAAATAATAAACCACAACTTTAAAAGGAACCAGACGTATTGAGCTTCGCCCACAAGCACACAGGAGAATCATTTAACCAATTACATAGCCATATTCTGATGCAGAGGTCAATAGGGCAATGCATTGGGAAAGAGACAATTATACTGTTGTAAAAATATAGTCACTACGAGATGCAGACAGTCTAGGGTTAAAGATGTGCTCTCTGCAGTCAGACCTCTCATTCAGGCTCCAGTGTTGTCACTATCTGTGTGACTATGAACAGCTACTGTGCAAAAAATAATAGTACATGCTGTGGTAGCAGACTAATGTCCCCCCAAAGATGTCCCATCCTTAATCCCTGATAGCTGTCACTATGCTACCTAAACAACAAAAGGGGCTTTATAGATATGATTAAATTGAGGATCTTGGGGTGGAAGGATTATCCTGGATTGTCATCATAAGAGCCCTTACACAAAGGAGGCAGGAGTGCCAGAGGAGGGGTGAATGGGGAAGCAGCAGAGGTCAGAGAGCTGCAGGCTCCTGAGTGAAGGAATGTGGCTCATGAAACCACAAAAAGGAAGGGCAAGGAAATGGATTACCTCTAAAAATGTAGAAGAAACACGACCCTGTTGACACCCTCATGTCAGCCCAGTGGGACTGATTTCTGACCTCCAGAACTGTAAAACAATAAACAGTGTTGTTTTAAACCTCTAAGTTTATAGTAATTTGTTGCAGCAGCAATAGGAAAATAATACACTACCTGATGGGGTTATGGCTGCAGCAAATATATAAAGTGCTTAGAACAGTGCCTGGAATATGATGTACTGTGTATCACCAGCCATTATTAATATAAATCAGGTTATTTAACTTTTCTGCTTTAAAGCCTGTCTTCCCTATTCCCTGTGAATGAAACGAAGGTGCTGAATTTCGTCTTCTAAAGGTTTGTATGCTTCAGAGCTTGCTGACTTCTCAAAACCTGTAGCTGCACCTTCCATGTCTCTCGCTGCTACCCAGCCACACTGATCTCCTCTCAGTTCCTCCCCAAATCAAGTGCTGTTGAACCTCAGAATCTTTGTGGTAGCTGTTCCCAAAGCATAGAGGGTTTTTTCTCCCTTCTTGCCCCAGCCAAATCCTACCTGTATTTTTTATTTACTAAAATAGGTTGTCCTCAAAAGGGCCTTCCTTGAAAACAGAAATTTTATCAGAGTACACCATCCTTAATGGCCAATTAACACATGGAAAGATGTTCACTATTATTAGTCAGCAGGGAAATGCCAACCAAAAGCACCATGAGACACCACTATATACCAACTGGGAGAGTTAAAATTATAAAGACAGACAATAACAAGTGTCTGCAAGGTTGTAGGAAATTGGAATCCTCGTATATTGTTGGCGGAATTAAAAACAGCGGAGCCACTTTGGAAAACAATTTGGCAGTTTTTCAAAATATTAAACATAGAGTTACAGTATGATGCAGCAATTTCACTCCTAGGTATACACACAAAGGGAATGAAAATATATGTGCGTGCAAAAACCTGTACATGAATGTTCATAGCAGCATTATTCATAACAGCCAAAAATTGTTAACAACTCAAGTGTCTATCAACTAATGAATGGATAATCAAAGCATAGGACAACCACACAATGCAATATTATTCAGCAATGGAAAGGAATAAAGTACCGATACATGCCACGACATAAATAAGCCTAGAAAATATTATAGTGAGTGAGCCAAACCAGTCACAGAGGCAATACATAGTAGTTGCATTTACATAAATTGTCCCGAAGGGAGAAATCCACAGAGATGCAAAGGAGATTGGCAATTGTCAGGAGATGGGGAGTGGGTTTTGGGGAGTGACTGCTAGCGGGTACAGGAATTTCCTTTTGGAATATCAAAAATATGCTCAAATTATAGTGATTGTTGTATAACTCTGTAACTATTTGAAAAATACTAAATTGTATACTTCAAGAGAATAAATTTCATACTATGGGAATTATATCTCACTGAAGTTGTAATTTTTAGAAAAATTTAAAAATACCCCCTTCTGTATTATGGTGTCAATCAACACAATTTGTAACCACTGGAGGGTCGAAAAAGCCAGAACCATGTCTGATTTTTCTTCACTGCTGTGTTATGCCACCTCTGCCTCCTCCAGTGCCAAGTAAACACTCAATATCTGCTGAAGAAATCAAAAGGAGCCTGATTGGTATTTGTAAATGGCACTAGGAAAGCAGCCATTAGTTTGTTCCTAAATAAAGAAACTAAAGGTAACCTTGACAACCAGCTCTGTTTCCACTTCTTTTAAAATCAGGTTATTTGGCATCATCTGACTCCTAACCTCATAGCAGTCAAGGTTATCTACTTGTTCGCTACTGGACTAGCTTCAGAAGATATTCAATAGAATGTTCTTCGTGGTCACAGAGTAATTTAGAGCAGGACCGTCCTCAGGATGCTACCAATAAGTCCATTGGGGCCTCAATCCTTTGGCAGGGTTCTTGGCTTATAGAACACAGAAAAAAAAAAAAAAAAACCTTGCTGTTCCTCAGGTTATCCTTTGTTCTTTCACATATTTACTCACTCAAGTTAATAAAGTAGAATACATAGTGTTTGGGTGATGAGAAGTGCTGAGGAAAAGTTAAGGGGGTGAAGGAGTTAGGGAGAATGGAGGTATACATTTACACAGATGGTCAATGAAGGCTTGAATGGGAAGGTCTCAGTGAGAAGGAGGTGTTTGATCAAAGACCTAAGTGAACTAGAGAGCCTGGGGAACTACCTGGGGGAACAGCATTCAAACAAGGGCAAATCCCTAAGGTAGAGAAGTATTCTGGCCTGTTAAGGGCACATCAAGGAGGCCCAGGTGACTGGTGTAAACTGAGCAAGGTGGAGATTAGTAGGAGAAAAGTCGAGGAAGGGAACTCAGTCCCATAGGCTATATGGACAATAACTTTTACTTTGAAGGAGACAGGAAATACTGGAACATTTTAAAGCATGAGTAGCATGATCTGCTTACTTTGTAACAGATCCTGTCGTTGTACTGAAAGTAGGTGTGTGGGAAAAGGGGCCTAATGAGGGTTGGGCAGAGACACGTCCAGATGCTATTGTAATGATCCAGGTGGGTTATGATCCAGGTGACTTTGACCAGGGTGATAGCAATAGAAGTGATATAAAATGATAAGATTTGAGATATAATGGGAAGCTAGATGCAAAAGGATCTGCTGATTAAGTGGATAGGGAGATTATTGGGGACCATAACAAAAGGAATTTTAATCACATTGAAGGGACAAATGACTGTTAAGTGGGTTTAAGAAATGAGCAGGAAAGGAATTGAACAAAGATGATAGAAAACACTTTGAAAAATTGTGCTTTAAAGAGAAGAATGAGGAGAGTTCTGGCCAAGATTGAGGCATAGGTAGAAATGCTTCACTTCCTTGCACAACCAAAAGAAGGATAAAAACCAATTTAAAAACAAAGAACAATCAGAACTGCCAGAATAGCAGACTGCATGGAACTCCAACAACCAAGGAGTTAAAGAAATATTCATCAGACCGATGCACCAAAACAAAGACACATGGACCAAATGAAAGAATAGATCAAAACTCCAGAAAAACAGCTAAATGATGAGGAGATAGACAACCTATCTGATACAGAGTTCAAAACACAGGTAATCAGGATGCTCACAAAATTGATTGAGCTCGGTGGCAAAATGAAGGAAGAAATGAAGGATGCCCAAAGTGAAATAAAGGAAAACATACAGGGAACCAACAGTGAAGGGAAGGAAACTGGGACTCAAATCAATGATTTGGAACAAAAGGAAGAAATAAACATCCATCTGGAAGAGAACAAAGAAACAAGAATTCCAAAAAATGAGGAGAGGCTTAGGAACCTCCGGGACAACTTTAAACTTTCCAACATCTGAATCATAGGGCTGTCAGAAGGAGAAGAGAAAGACTAAGAAATTGAAAACTTATTTGAGCAAATGATGAAGGAAAACATCCCCAATATGGCAAAGGAAATAGACTTCCAGGAAGTCCAGGAAACCCAGAGAGTGCCAAAGATATTGAACCTAAAGAGGAACACACCAAGGCACATCATAATTAAGTTACCCAAGATTAAAGACAAGGAGAGAATCTTAAAAGCAGCAAGAGGAAAGGAGACAGTTACCTACAAAGGAGTTCCCATTAGACTATCAGCTGATTTCTCCAAAGAAACCTTACAGGCAAGAAGGGGCTGCAAAAAAGTATTTGAAGTCATGAAAGGCAAGGACTTACATCCAAGTTTACTCTATCCAGCAAAGCTATTATTTAGAATGAAAGGGCAGATAAAATGTTTCCCAGGTAAGTAAAGTTAAAGAAGTTCATCATCACCAAGTCCATATTATATGGAATATGAAAGAGACTTATCTAAGACATAGAAGATCAAAAACTATGAAAACAAACTCATAACTATCAACACCTAAACCTAAAAAACAAAAACAAAAACTAAGCAAACAACTAGAACAGGAACAGAATCACAGAAATGGAGATCACATAGAGGGTTATCATGGGGAGGGGGAGGAGGAGAATGGAGGGTAAAAGGTACAGTGAATAAGAAGTATAATTGGTAGGCATAAAATAGACAGGGGGAGGTTAAGAATAGTATAGGAAAGAGAGAAGCCAAAGAACTTATATGTACAACCCATGGACATGAACTGGAGAGGGGGGAATGAGAGGTCAGAATATCATGTGTGGATACACTGAAGTCAGTCAACAAGTGTCATAATGGAAAGAGTAATGCAAGAGAAATCCAGAGCTAAAATCTGCACATTTTACTAAACTGGTTTGAGTTTAAACCTTAATAAGCCATTTTCATTGAATACTCAACCACAGTTTTGAAACTGTTTTATGCTCTTTCCAATGATGGTTTTGTTTTCTTTTATCATCCTTTTAGAAGTTAAGAATGGGATGCCTTGGCTGGTGTAGCTCAGTGGATTGAGTGTGGGCCCTGAAACCAAAGGGTCACCAGTTCGATTCCCAGTCAGGGCACATGCCCGGGTTGCAGGCCAGGTCCCTGGTAGGGGGTGCTCAAGAGGCAACCACACATTAATGTTTTACTCCCCCTATTTCTCCCTCCATTCCCCTCTCTCTAAAAATAAATAAATAAAATCTTAAAAAAAAAAGAATGGGAATTAATAAATAGCCTGTGACTAGTATGTTATATGAATTGTAAAAATTATAATGCATACCCAAATTTGAAATCTAAATTTGAAATAGTCACCCAGCAATTTATACAGAGAAAAGAACAATTTCCTCTGGGTAGAAAATTTAAAAATATACCAATTTCATTTCTTTGATTCAGTTATAGGAAAAAGTAAGTTTTAAGAAGCTATGGCTAGTAAATGTGTGCAAATTTAACATATTGCATTGACTGAACTCAGTGATTCCAGCAGGCGAATGTCTAGCCAGAGAAGAGAAAAATGTTAGATGAAATAGCCAAAAAACAATCACAAGCTAAATCTATCACAAGCCCGTCATTACACATTGGGCCATTAATCTTCAGCAAGATGCCAACTCTGAATCACATGAATGTTTGGATGTGAGAGGGCATCATCTGTAATGCCCAGTGGTAATGGAAAACCGTCAGGTCTCCGCTCAGTTGCTCACTGGTGATGGCCATTGATCTTCTCTAATGGCAAGACTTCGACTTATGAATTCTGGACACCAGTTTGAAGTAGGCTTCTACGTGCTGCCCCTTTGGTCACCTGCAAGATATCAATCAAACTGTTGCTGTTTATAGTTTCATAGGATTCAGTCCTTTCCAAATTGGCTACTGGAGAAGGGATATATAAGATTAACGAGGGACCCAAGTTGATACTGGTTTGCTGAAAACTGAACAGTGGAACAGGGGTCCAATTAGTTTAGGCCATATCTCAGATTGTAAGCCTACTCCCTAAAGTGAGAAACACAAAGCAAGTACAGTAATATCTATTAACTTTTGAGGACCCCGCTGATGAATAGAACTCAAATGCCTTCTTTGTAAGGAATCTCAACTTAAGTCACTGGGCACTGCACATACTGTGAGATTTCCAGAATGAATCTTTTGTTCATACATAGCAATGACTCCAATTTTGTTTAAAGTGTTTTCATTTGCTAGTTATAGAAAAAGAAATTTCATGTGAAAGAATCTCAGCACCATTTTAGAACATCTACATGCTAAGAGAGCCAAATAAAAATTTGTCAAGTTAAAGAAAAGCATAAGAGGTTTGGTGAAAAGGAAGTTTGATGGAAACAATACATTTGTGTGAAGGGTTGAAGCCGGGCACAGAACGGTTTACAAGGTTTGGAACACATGGTCCATTACCCATCATTCCCATCCTACTAGAGAAAAAACTCCAAAGAGAAAATCACCTGTTAATAAAATCGATGCAGTCAAATAAAATGACCATCATAAATAACACTCTTGCCCAGAGGCATATGGGGACACTGAGGTCGTCTCATGGGTACTATATGATGTTATTCATTTGTGATGAAGCGGCCTGTCTTAGTCAGCTCCAGCTGCTATAACTAATTAGACTTGGTAGCTTAAACAACAAAGATCAATTTTTCACAGTTCTGGATGCTGGGAGCCTGAGATCATCATCCCAGCACGGTCAGGTTCTGGTGAGGGCTCTTACTCGGGTTGCAGAAATTTGACCTTGTTGTGTCCTCACAGGGTGGAAAGATGAGCGAGTTTGCTCTCTGGCTTCTTCTTATAAGGGCACTAATTTCATTCATGAGGGCTCCACCCTCGTGGCCTAATTATCTTTCAAAGACCCCACCTCCAAGCACCATGACATTGGGGATTGCATTTCAATCTATGAATTGGGAGATCAGATCTGGACATGTGGACAAAAACATTCAGTTCATAACAGACTGTTGATTCACGAGAGACACAGAAACAAAGAGGTATGATAACAAGAGAGAAAATCAGAGTAAAAAATGTGAGAACAGCCCTGGAGCAATCACGTTGATGTTTATGCTTACATGTAGAGGACGCGGAGGAACAGCCAACCGAGAAGGAAGTGCTTCCGGCCTGGCTGCTGGAGTTTGACCCTGGACTGAAGGATAAAAGAAGAGCTTCATCAGAATGCTCTTCATGTAATATCCAGGGTGAGGAACAACAAGTTCAGTTTTGTTTGTTTTGCTTTTCATGGCAGCTGAGCTTGTAGAGGCAAAGATAATAGTGTTACTTTAAATTAGCCGTTACCCTGAGAATCCATCCAATCAGCAAGAGGGCCTGGTTTTCTACTGAACACTGGTAGCTAAGGGAAGCAGCCTAGCTGGACAGAGAATGAAATAATAAATAAGAATTCAGAAATCTAGTTGATCTCTGCAACAAAACTACCCACCTATACACTCGCCTGTCTGTATACACTTTGAATGGCAACATTTCTCCCACCGTTTCTCTCCTGCTCGTAAACAGCTAGATGCACGATTTTCTGAAGGCACCCCTGGGGAGCCAGTGAGCGGAGGGTGGGGAAGGTAATGGAAACCACCCTTGAGCCAGCCCACTGTCCAATTGCCCTGAGTTGGACCTCACATTTTCCTACTAACTTCATTTTGGATACGTGGGGTCATTACACTTCCTTACCTCCTTGAGGTTAGCAGTAGCCATACGACTTTTTCTTTTTTGAGAATAAATGTGAGTGTAGGTGGCATGTGTCTGCCAGGGCAGAAACGTTTTAATTGCCACTGGAAACTTTTCAGAACTCTCCTACCTTAGCTGCTGCTGCAATCACGGAAGCGTGTGTGGATATGGAGAGGCAGAGCTGAGCCATCGCAGGGTACGGTGCACTTTGAACAAGATTTTAACCTTGGTTTTCAGGCCACGGGCACTTGGGGCTTGTTTATTACTGCACTACTTTCTGGCCTATCCTAAGACAAGCTCCAACTTCAAGGACTCAGAATAAACGAAAGAAATACCTTAATTATTTTGAGTCAAAATTGGCAGGCAACTATGTTGGCAGGAGCTTTATAACTGCAGGCTCATTTGCAAATTTATCACTTAAGTTTACAAGATTAACTACCTTTTAACATTTTGTATTAGGCATAGCACTATTCACTGAAAATCGTGTCTAATAACTTAGTTACAAAACTACCACCCAGCTGACTCCATGAGTTCACATACTCACTCCACTCTACTTGGCAAACTTTGTTTGAGCTGCAAGTTCTTTAAAGGAATGCCAATTTAGCCTAAGATCTTATGAAGATTTCCACCCCACCTTCTAATTTAGATGTAAATAGAATGTACCTTCATCTTCTGCCTATATTTACCTCATAGGACTTCTTTCTAAAACTCTTGTTACTTTCTGGGGTCAAAAAAGTAAATGAGCACCATAGTAAATATTTTCACTTTTGCAACTCATATGATCTCTGTTGCAACTTCTCAATTCTGTCGTGGTAACAAGAAAGCTTCCATAGACAATACATAAACAAGTGAGTGTGTCTATTTATAAAGATAAGCAGCAGACTGATTTGGGCCCATGGGCCATAGTTGGCCAAATCTGACTTTAGGTATTACTTCCGGTTTAAGTCACATCCATATAATTCCATATTATCAGCTATCATTATAGCATATATTTGGGACCATATTAATTAAATCAGCATTCCATCTGGGCAACTTGTCTGATGCTCTTCAGAATTGTGAAATAAAATCCATACCCTGTTTATGCTCTGAGCTTAGTAACCTTTTATAAAAAATAATTTCTCACAGTAGTAGTTCTGTAGAACTAAATATAAAAAAGAAGAAACTAAAATAAATATTATATCTCTGTACAATATTCAAAAGCCCATTTCCCTGATATTATATTTTAAATAGACTTTTACGGAAGCATATATATTTTTGTTCCATACCAAAAGATAAAAATCTTAGGTGATACATGAAAGAAAGACATAACAGTAGCCACTGCAGAACATGTGAAATGGACCTGTAAAGTTGTTTGCAGAAAATGAAATCACAGCTGACATGATCTAACATCCCTCTATCAGGAAAACACCAGCCAATGCCAAACTGGGTCTGTGTCTATTAGTTCAAGATAAAAGGCCTCTGAAGTAGCCACACATACAGGAGACTGTTGGAAAAATATGGGGGGAAGAAGAGGAAGAAAGAAAAAAAGGGGAGTCCTGGCTGGTCTGGCTCAATGGATTGAGAACATGCCTGCAAACCAAAGGGTCGCTGGTTTGATTCCCAGTCAGGGCACATGCCTGGGTTTCAGACCAGGTCCCCAGTGGAGAATGGGAAAGAGGCAACCACACATTGACGTTTCTCTCTCTCTCTTTCTCCCTCCCTTCCCTCTCTAAAAATAAATAAATAAAATCTTTAAAAAAAATAGAAAAAAAGGGGAAAAAGTATGTGTACCTGTACCTGAATCTCCTAGAAGAAAAACAAAACAATTTTACTTTTTAATTTAAATGTCAATCTAATTTCTTCTAATATAATATACAGGGGTGGGCAAAACTCAGTTAATAATAATAAAGAATATAATAATAAATAAATAATTATACAAAAAACTGTGTTTTGTGTACTCTCAGCTGTAAACCTACTGTTCCCTATCCCTGTATTTTGAATTACTGAGACAAAGAGGCAAAGAAATAAGCCAGCTACAGCAAATAAATTCAAGCATATAGTTATGTAAGGAAATAAATCATGATAAGACTCAAGCATATTTTTGTTTCTTGCTTCACATAGCTGTGTATGGGGGAAAACATATGTATCTTACAGCAGTGGCAGTGTCTCAGTGAGCTCATCTAGAACACTAATTAAAATCAATTTTATTGGCTTATCAAAGATCTATGTGAGAACTTTGTCTTCTAATGTACTGTTAGTGTGTTCCTGTATATACTCCTGAGTATACTGCTTAGTTGGTTGCTGAAGAACCTGCATGAGTTCTCTCGACTGCCTCCTGGCCCACTCAGGGTATAACCAAGAAAAAGACCTTCTTCAAAGGCAAGAGAATAGAATGATACAGACTGGAATGAGTCAGAAAAGAAACAAATTGAATTGTGTCCCTGCGTCACAGCAAAATGTGGGAGTGCTTCTATGTCCAAGGTGTTGTGACGGCAGTGTGACTGCCACAAGCCGGAAACGTCCCCGAGACACCGAGCAGGAGCAGGACTCGGCGCTGAAGACTGAGTAGCCACAGGATTCCTACGTAGACCGATGCTGGATCGAAGCTGGCACTGCCTCTACAGACTGTCTGACCTGTTCAAATTATTTAATCGTGCAAAATTTTGGCTTTCTCAGCTATTAGGTTGAGCTACGTGAAATTACCAATATTTGATATTTTTTAAATTTTCAACCAAGGATAATTATTGATTTTAGAGAGAGGAAGGGAGAGAGAGAAACATTGATTGGTTGCCTCCCATGTGTGCCCTGACCTGGGGTCAAACTCACAACCTAGTCATATGCCTTGACCAGGGATCGAACCCACAACTTTTGGTGTACTGGATGACGCTCCAACCAACTAAGCCACCTGGCCGGGGCTACTTGATGGTTTTTAATTTACAAAATTGGCAGTTTCATAATTTGTCTTCTTCGGCTACATCAATCTGTGGCTGTGATTAAATGAAATGTTTCTATAGTTCTAGGTATAGTATGAGCACATTTATCATGTCTTTTATTCCCTCTAAGAAGAATTTTTGATTAAAAGAAATGTAATTTCATTACAGAATAACATATGCAGTCGTGTGTACACTCTGTAGTCTGGGATCTTCATCGCCAGCAGAGCCTGTCTGGTGGGACATGTTCTGTCTGGCAACATGTTGCCCTGACACAGTCTTATTTCTCATATTTGATACCTGCCTTCTGTCAGGTCAGCTTGCATTTGTAAAGTGAATTTAATATACTGGCCAACTCTGTCAAAGTAAAGGAAATTCATGCATCCACCTTGGGAATTGTAGCTCTAATGTTTTCACGTCTAAGGGAGCAAAGACTCTCGTGGAACATAGGCCGGCAAGTAGGACCCACGCATGTGACAGCGGAATTTCCTGTGGGTAAATCAGGATGGCATATTTCTTAGATTTAAAAACTTGCTCTTGCTGAAACCTCTCTCTCCCTGAATCAAAGGAACTTATGCTAACGCATGCCTAGCTTCCTCAGACCAGGGAGTTCAGCCCAAGCCTATATTGTCTTTCCATGTGCATATCTATCCTCTTGATGCGCTATCTTGGGCATCTACCACCTAATGTAAATCTACATTCCATGCATAGTTAATGAAGACCATTCATATATAAAGTGCCCGAGGAACAGCTATAAAAAGCCTTTCAACACGCAGTTTGGGGCCTCTCCAAGATGATAATGGAGGGGACACGTGGTCCCGGAATTTCTAGTCCATTGTAAAATTACGTGTAAAATTATTTACACACAGCCATGGCATACGAATCCTGCTGGCCAGAATTCATGACATCAAGGTGTTGCAATAATGACCTCACTTGTGACCTCATCTCCGTGAATAAACTCCAGGGGTGGAGCACAGCTCTGTCACTAACAGAAAAGGGAGCTGTAGCTTACACAGCACTCAGCTCCAGCAAAGCCCAGCAGTGCAGCTCTGAAATACTGAGAAGACGCTTCCTTAACAATAATACCCATTTACAAAGTTATTTAACTCTTTGAGTGCATATTTTTTACAATATCATAAAACCTGAGGATTTGGGTCAATTATCCATTTGATGTGTCTTAAGACTGAACGACCCCACAGTGAGAGGTACACCTTCACGTGGGAAGAGGACAGAGCGTGACAGCAGAGAATGGTCACTACATCTCCAGGGTTATCGAGGAACCTCTATGGGCAGCTTTAGAATGGAGGGAACAAAGCATAATCCATAATTAATAATGAGGTGTAACAGACTTGCTGATGTTTACAATTATGGTTAAACCACTTAAGGCAGTTGGCTCCCACTGGAATGTGGCAAGTGTTATGTGGTCGCAGTACACTTCCTACTCAAGTTTATCAAAATGTTCTTTAGATACTCGAGTCAATTAAACACAAATCAAGAAAACCACTTACAGTCAGAAGTATACTTCAGCCTTTGCCTCCTTGATATCTGGAGTTTACTGAAGCTAATAACAGTGAGAGAGGCTATAAACCTCAAGTTTCCGTCATATGCTGACTGCAAACTAGAGGATACTAAGAATTTTATTCCTCCTTCATCCTCACCTGCTCCACAGTCTTCAGACTGTTCTCTGGAAAGAGCTGGAGTAACCTGAATCTTGGTGAATTTTCTGAAGCTTCGAAATCCACTGGAAACTATGCTGAGACCAAAAGTCTTGACCAAGTTTTAAGAGAAGACAAATGTTCAGTGACCTAATTTCTCATCAGATAGCCTCATTTTGTTTCTTAGTAGCAATGCCTACTTTCTAGAGTCCTGGGGTCCTCATCATGCTGTAAGCAGCCATTGTCCAGAACGGGTTGCTTTGCTATCTTTTTTTTAAATCTTTACCCAAGGACATTTTTCCATTGCCTTTAGGGAGACAGGAAGGAAATAGGGATAGAGAGAGGGAGGGAGGGATTGGTTGCCTTCAGAACCTGACCTGACTGGGAATCGAACCTGCAACCTTTCAGTGCACAAAACGATGCTCCAACCAATGGAACCACACCAGCCAGGACTGGTATCCATTTTTAATTTTACATATCCTTTTATAATTATTTTATAGTTTACAATAATTGTAGCTAATAGACTAATGAATACTGTTCTTGGTAATAAGTACATGTTATCTTCAGGAGAAAGTCCAAATGAGTGATGGATGAATAATACAAATTTTAAATATTTTATTAATAAAAAAAGATATTTACTGGTAAATACTTTGAGGAATTTTCAAAGCACCCCATTGACATGTCCTGTATTTCTGCCTTATGTAAACTCACTCATTATAAATCCATCGAGAAGCATTTATTCTGCGTCCACTATTAAGCTAGGTGTTGTGGGGCATTATAGCATAAGAGAAAACTCTGCTAAATTTTCCTGGGGTCTTCTAGATATGACAGTGTCACTGGGAATGCCCAGTTGCTGGAAGAAAATTGCTCAGAGGCCAAAATTTGCAGCTTGTGAAAACCTACCCATAGTACAGAGGGAGCCTCTGATGTCAACCATGGCGTAAAAGTCCAGCAGAATCTTATTCAGAGAGCGGAGGTTCCTCCAGAACAGCTGTCAATGCCACTAAAGAAAAACCCAGACATAGCAATGAGTCTCTTACCCCGACTCCCGACTCCACAAGTCTTTTATGGACTAAGCATGTGAAGAGATTTGGGAGGGTGGGGAGAAGATTCTGTTTTCCTCCTCTTCCCAAGAACCCTGTGCAGCCACCCTGATCAGCCAGCATTTTGGACATGGTTCAGCCTCATAGTCTGCGTCCTGAGAACCTCAGTGCGAGTCGTTGCCTGAGAAAATCTCCCCAATGCTACTCTCCGCTTGTCCCCGGTGCTTCTCATCTATAGCTAAGTTTGTGCTGACATGAATAGCAATCAACGGCAGCAGGAGTGTGGAAATAAAGTAGAAAATGCAGCAAGCCACGGAGTGCACATCTGTGAAAAAGTTAACCTATTTACTGGCAACGAAGTTAGGAGTGGACGACCTTTTTTGGAACAGGGATGGCAGACAGACCACCCCAGGGGCAAATTTAACTGTGAAATAGGTTTTTGGTTTTTTGTTTTGGGGGCCTGTGTAATGTTAGATGACAAAGTAGTTTTTAAACTCTGTGAATTCATTCCCAACTAACTCCACCCCAAAATTAGATTTTCTAGTTCCTCTGAAAACCAAGCAATCTGGTAACACTTGGCCTGCATCCCCCTCCTCCCTCCATTGGCTAGAACAGCGGAGCAGGTGCCCTCTTAGATCAAGCATGCCCTCTCCCAATGGCTGCCAACCGTCACTCTTTTTGTCTCGTGACCATGTGGCACTTTTCTAGCACCTGCAGGTGTTTGCAATGAAGTCTCCCCATTGGACCCTCGTGTGCCTTTGAGCATCAGCCAGTGAGCCAAGTACTGTTCTGCTTGTGCGTGTCCAAAGGAACACTGGCTCCGAAGCTTTAGTCACTGCCAGCTTCCCCAGTGGGGGAGCCTGTCCTAGTCTAGGCATCGGCTAGGGGAGGAAGAAGAGACTGTCACTGAGTGGCGTTTCTGCACCGTGAGTGCTTATCTGGATGGCCGCCTGCCCGACAACTCTGAACGTGCGGGAGTGTGTGCTTCAGCCTCCCTGGGGGGAAATATTTCTCCCAGATAGGAGACCTGGTTCATGTTATGGATTTTTCTCAAATTGCATGGTTGGTGTTTGAGGCAGTGACTTTTGGTTTTACCTAAGTGAGGGTCATAATAATAACTACTACTTTTGGAATATTATGTCCCACCCATCCCATACTTCTTACCGCATTTCTCTTCCCTACCAACCCTAGAATGTAGCACAGCGAGCATCTGTTCTTTTAGCTGCCCAGTGTCCTCTCTGCCTTTTCTCGGTGATAGCATCTGTACTTCTCTTGAGAGAATTACCCACCATGCCCCAAATCCCATTGTGGCAATCGTTGCCAGACTGCCAGCCACAGTACGCTACCATATACAACGGGGTGGACATGTGACCCAACCAAGGCTAACCAAACTCTATCCAAGACCTGGGTCTTGAGCAGAGTGGAGCTGGCATAGGGGTTTGATTGGATTCATTGCCATGGTGTTTACATGAGTTCTTAATCTGGATCTCAGAGCTGCTGTGAATCCTGTATTTTCAGATGTGAGTCACCTCTATCCTTTCAATATACTTATCTCGTCACTGAAACCATTCGAGAAAGCTGCCATTGCTGCAACCCATTGTGCTATTATGAGATAACTAAGATTTAAAAAAGCTTGCCATTCTTCAGAAGGACAAATCTGTAACATGGTGGTGTAGTGTTCTGGCCTACAGAACCGTAAGAGAATAAGTTCATACCATTTAAGCCACTAGATTTGTGGTAATTTGTTACAATAGCCATAGAATACTGATACACTGGGTTTCACGCAAATTGGATAAATTTAGACCCACCTCTGAACATGTCCTGGCAAGAGAAATGCCATGAGCTGATTGGATGGGGCATGAGTTAAGAAACCTCGGGAATAATTCTGGAGAGAAAGCGAGGCTAAGAATCAGTGATCTGGGGGAAGCAATCCACGCGACCTGGCCCACGCTGCCCTTGAGTGGCGAAGAGTGCGTGGGTGGGCACTTTCCTCAGAAAGGGTGTGAAACCGGCAGATGCTTTTTAGACTCTGTGATCTCTTGAGTTCAAATGTTACTTAGAACTGTGGTCTCTTCTTTTCTTTTAAGAGGGGCGGGGATCAATTTTTCTCCCATGCCTTATGACTTCTCTTGATCAATGTATCTTTGATGTCTGAGGAGGCTGTCGTTTGTCACAAGGCCTCTCTGAAGTGAGGCGAGCGATGAGGTGTTTCGTGCTTGCAGACTCCTTACATAATGCCTAATGGAGAAGGGAATGACTCAGTAGAAGAAAAATGAGGCTCAGATACAATTATGCCTGTTTATGAGGGTGCAATGTTTTTATCACCCTGAGAGAACAATCCAGGAGCATAAACTCATGAAAAAATATCGCAGCAATCTGTTTATATTACATAATCCTTAGTTCACTGAGATCTTTCAATATTTCTTGAAATTGTATATTAATTAAGACCCGTTTTCAAACTTTTTATCCTTATTTTTACTTCTGGCATACAGTAAAGGCTATATAAATACTTGCTGTAATTAATGCTATTTTATCTGTTTAATGAGTATCTCAGTACAGGAGGTGACTCTAAGGTTCATCCAGAGTAATTCTGAGATATGAGGAAGACTGTTTCTCTCTGAAGGTAAAATTCATGTCAACCCCAAACAAGATGCAACAGATCATTCCCTAGGCATGTGGAAACAGTAAACTTGGTTAGAAACAGCATTCAGTTTATCAGCAAAATCAACACAGAGGTATACAGAAGTAAATTCTTACAGCTTAGGTACCACTGGCAAAGAAGAGAGAATCAGGGATATTCTCAGTTCTGCGAGGAAAGGACATTCGCCCAGGAGTCTCCAGGGCCTAAACACTGGCCCCCTAGACCTGCCATGTCCCCTCACTCACCAAGCAACCATGTGGTCACTGATGCAAATCTTCAGGTTCTTTGAGATCAAGACACAACATCATGGATAGAGGATACAAGCATTTGCTTATATGCCCCAAAATATACAAATTAATTGACATTCTTATTGCTTCTCAGTCAGTGGGCTTGTCAGCTGCAGTCACATTGTCCCTGGGTTGTACTGAAAGAGTTCAAGGCCAAACACAGATTTCAAACTCGGGCAAATACAATTCAGTAGGGCCTTTTGCTTGACAGTACTCCCACACCTCACCAAGCCTTTGGCCTTCCCATTCAAAAAATTCTACAACTTGTTAAATAAATATTGGAGATATAGCCTAACCATTTCTATGGAAAAGTGTGTATAAAATCACAAATAACTAATTAAAAACCCTCCTGTGATAATATTTTAAAAGTCAGGAGTTGTCTACATCTATGCTATAATTTTAGAGTTGAATGTTTCTTTTCATAGTCTACATTTTATAAAACATGGTGCACTGTGAGTAGCAGCCATGCCTCTGTACTTTTCAAAGGGTTTCAATGGCCTGAATGTGGTTCTCACTCTGCTTCATCCGGCAGCACTCCACGCCCTCCCAGGGAGATTTGGAAACACGGGGAGTGGGCGTGCAAAGGAAGGGGCTTCTCTTCTTACCAGCACTGGGAGACGGTGCTGCTCTCTGGGCCCTGGGGAAGGCGTAGTAAACATGCTGCAATGTCAGGAAAAATCACACACAACAAAGAACAACACGGAACTGTCTTGTCCCAAAGGCCAATTGTATTTCTGTTGAGAAACATTGTTCCTAGTGCCTCATGATATAAGGATTTATTGTGACTTTCTGAGATTCTGATCCAAAACAGACAGACACTGAAGATCTAACCGCATTTCCCGCTGCTAGATCAGAAACTACGAAAAAAGCAGTACCAGTTTAACTTACCACTTCCATGTCACTGTGTGCACATGTGTGCGTGTGTGTATGTGTAGCTGGCTTTGTATTAATTTCTTTACTCTTCCACAGGCTCTGAAAATAAAAAGTATTTTCTCTCCTTTCCTTTTTCAGTGGCCGAACGAAGCCTGATGACACAGTCCTTGGGTCCGTAGGAAATGAAGTAAAGTTAATTCCAGCTAATTTGATCAATCAAAGCAGCCAAATCAGATAGTTCACTTTGGCCACAGGGAATTGCAACCTTGGAAACAAAGTCACCGTCCTAACTCAGCTCGGCATTCACCAGCCAGTCGTGTTTTTAATTATTCACCCAATGTTCCTTTCCACTAGACTTAGGCATTCAAAGGTGACAGTCTAGGGGAAACCTCTGAACACCCATGCATTTTCTCATCCAGTTACAGAGCCCAGCATTATATACACACTTTGCTGATGTAGAAATAGGTTGAGATACAAATAGGGGCTGATCAAATATCAGAGTGGGGCTGACCATTTACACAAAGGCATTCATTCCAGGGCCTGATGCAGCTGGGCCTCTCAGGCCTGCCCTAGACAAAGACTCTTCAGCTGAATTCCTTTATGACTGAGGTCTAAACAATCACACAATCAGTTGGCATTACAGCATCCAATCTTTTTTAAATTCAGTGACCAAAGATCAGTCCCAACCAGTGAACTTTCTAATTGTTTCAAATGCCACGTAAATGCCTGGCTTCTCCTGCCCCAAGGTTTCCAGGAGATAAAAGTTAATTCAGAAACAAAGTTCTGTGGAAATCAATGAAGCCTTTTCAAGAAACATTATTGAGATTTTTTAATCTCTTGCCAAATGAAAAAAAGAAAAAGTTACATTTCTGCCCAACGATCTCAAAATCAGCAAGACAAAGAAAAATAATCCACCCCCCCACCAAAGCCAACAAAAGGTCCATTTATTATCTGACGCCCTGGGTGGACTTTGAAGCCACACTTTTCCAACAATCACAGTATTATGCCCCCAGAATAATGCAAACCTGTTAATGTGTGGTTCGTTAAATCAGTTTGGAATTCAAATGAGCGTAATTCAGAATGTCACCCTAATGGTCAAGTCACTAAGGCTAATCAAACATAGAGAAACAAACACACACACACGTACAATGTCTTCTTTCCAGGAGCAGTCAGGGAAAGCAAGATTAAAAACAGAATAGAATGAAACTCTGCTCACGTTCGCCTAACTCTATGTTACCAGAGCATATTTTTGAAGTGAAAGAAAACTGGATCCTCATGACTTTCAGGGACTTAAACGAGATTCATGGTGCCCATGTCCACACACTGACAGTTCACAAAGAACATAGTCATCTATACAGACTTTCCTCGAGTTCCTTAGATTTTTAACTTGAAATGTAATGTGATAGAAAAAAGCTGTAGAGAGTTTTTAAATGTGTCTGCGTGGTTAAAACGTGTTTTTAAACAAAAGCGTGGATGCGTTTTTAGAAGTACTGAAGCACATCATTCATTGTACATCCCAAGGTAACTCCCCCATTAGCGACACGCTTCCTGTCAGGTAATATCAATACAAGTACAAATATGAGGAATAAAATTAGAAGAGACCTTTTCCCTTAAAAGTTGGGACAATAAATTATGATTAAATAGAAAATTTTTAAATGTCTGTGGTTATACTTAAATTTAGTGTATACAAAATGTATAAAACAAATCTATCACATGCCTGTTCACATAGCAAAACTTTCAACTCAGATTTCTATGGATTTCATAGAATGCACTGCATATGAATTATTTATATGTCAAAAATTCAAGAAAAAATATCCAGTTTGTAGAATTGACAACAATGGACTAACAGGAAATATAAATGTCATTTAACAGACATGTAATTGATTAAAGTATTACTGGTACAAGACAATGATCACTACAAGATTGATTAAGCAATGCTATCTTTTTATCAATCTTCAAATTCTGAGTACTTAAGCCAAAAAACTTCTAATCCTCTACAAATTTATAGAATGCAATGGAAAATTGATTTAGCACCAGAATTCTAGGGATCAAAAGATCTTGTAACTATGATAGTAAATAATTATCTTCTACTTATATCAATCTAAGCTTTTGAATCAATTAATTGTTATTCCATTTCAGATTGCAATATTTGAGGTACAAGTATAGAAGCACATTCAGTGAAATATAATGAAAAATCAATACTGAAAATTGTGACCGTTCATTTAAATACATAAGAGGTCAGTTTGCTAATAACAATGATGAACCACAGAAGGTCAGCATAACACTTATAACTTGAATTTATTCTACCTACACCTAACAGAAATCCACTGCAGACGAACAGAATTTTTTGTTCATCCAAACTCTGGTCTCATGCTACTAGTCCATGCTTGCCTTGGCTTTTTCATGCCAACCTGTGCTGGCCTTTCTGACTGCTGAACTTGCCCTGTTCTGTCTTCACACAGAGCCTTAACACAGTGCTTCCTGGCTCATCTGCTGCGCCTCTAATCTTTTCCTAGCCCTTCCTCAGGGACACTTGTTCTGACTTTACCACTAGGTCAGTTTCCTCTATCACATATTCTCAAGAGCACTTTTCCTTGCTCAGCATTACTCACATGTTTGCTAAATAGTTGATGGAGGAAATCATGTTTAACAGGTATGAACTGGACTCCAAAGGGACTGAATTGTATCTCACTCATTACCTGTTACGTCCTTGGGATTTAGCGCAGAATCTGGCATACAGGGTTCATCTGCGTGAATGAAGTGAATGAGGGAAAGAAGAAAGTGAGCAAAGGAACTAAAGTGGCTTTAGGATACCTGGGCTTAATAACTTTGAGATAGAGAAGCCTGAAGATTTAACTGTAGGATCCAGATGTTAGAATTTGTCTAGAACGTACAGCACGTATATGGCCGTAGATAACACACATCATTTGATGAATGCTGGACTGCTGATTTTATGGTCTGAACACTATTACAAGAACACACGCTTTCTTACTTTTTCTCTTGTCACAGCTTCTTAACTCGCAGTCCTGGTTTTCCATCTGTACTTTGCTAAATGATGTTTTCTGCATGTTCTTTCTGTTTAAATATTTGTTTATTCTTTCATTGGGCAAATATTTATTGAACATCTACTATGTGTTATCTGAATCAAGATAGCATTTTATAGGTTGCTGTGAGTGCACTGGTCAAGTAGAAAGAATTATCATTCATAATTCCTGAAAGGAGATCCTCTATTCTTAGAATTCTTATTCTAAATATTCAACCAGGGTCAAGATATGGGACTTTGGGTAAGTCAGTTAACTTATCAGAGAATCAGTTCAGTATGTATAAAGAAAGATTTGGGTAATGTTGGAAGACTTGAGATTGCTTTGAGTTCTAAAGTAATGTAATTCCCATCTATTTTATAGGCCCGTGTTGCGTGTTTCAAATTCAAAGACCGACAATACAAGTAGCAAAGCAAAAGTGGAGTTCAGTAAATACTCTTAAATTGCATTCACTAAAAGACCAGGGCAAAGAAAATATAACATATAGGTTCTTCTACTCACCAGAAAGAGGGAAGGAACATTCATAAAACATGATTGTGAAATTATAGAAACTTTTAATGTGTTTTTCCTTCTTCTTTATGAGAAAGGTTAGCTATAATCAGATATACTGGAATACATGCCTAGAAAAAGAACATAGGAAGGCAAACCAACCGAAAGTAATTGAAGAACACTTGAAAATGCAAGATGAATTCAAAATATCAGAAAGAAACCTTAACATGTTAGCTTGGAGAATGCTTGAAGACCGAAAAGAAGTCCATCTATTTTTAAAACGGGAAGAAAAGGTTAAAGAAACAATGTTTTTGCGTAGAAGTATCTTAAATGTTTCTCAGAGGAATCAAGCTCCCTGCCAAACTCTTTCCAGTTCAGTGTGAATGTAGGGGAGAGCAAGTTGCTATACCTGATACTAATGAACACACAGTATGAGGGTACGGGGCAGAGGGAAGGCAGGGCCTCTCACATGAATGCAAATTTATATGCCAATGACACAAAGCCATACCTTTTTATGGTACGGTCTCAATGCATATTTGCATCATAGCACACATAGCATAGAAACCAAACTGGACCATTCGTTTATTCTTCAACCACACCTCATGATTTCTTGCTCTTTCCTTGAATTCTCTCTCTCCTCCTGAAGTGTGCATTTATCACACTACCTTTCATCAACTCCTGAAGGCCTATCCATCCAGTTACCTCCTAAAGCTGTTCATGGTGTCCGACACCCTGTCGTGCTCGGAACTCTCCTAGAACTTCACAGCTTCCTGACAAGTCCCACCTTGTATCACAGTTGTCGATGTAGTTGTCTTATTCCTCCCACCCCTGCCTGGTTCTGTAAGGTCGGACCCTAAGCTCTATACTTTATACTTTTATCTACTATATGTTTTTATCTACTGCAGTAATAGCATAGAACTTTTTCCATGCCATGTGCTCCGTCAATGTTTGTTTATTTATAAAGTTGACTAAATACTATGAGAGACCTTGGAAATCACAATTGTCCCTCTTCTCAGCAGCCGACTTAGTTCAGGTGTCCTTCAGAAGTTTTCCAAAGACATTACAGTGATCTGTAAGAAGACAACGATGCCTTCTTCTTACTCTCTTTCAAATCCCTTAGAATACAGACAGAAAGGGAAGACAATTCTTTGAACAGTACCGACTGAGAAAATGGAAATATTCGGGGCACTCTCGTAATCTGGGATTCATGTGGGTTAAGTATCTTTATTTTTCTAGCACTAAAGTGTACTGACTTAAATAGCATCATGTTAGAATCTGGAAGAAAGACAGTGCTATCAGCGATGCCAAATAGTATAGAGATTGACGAGCAGAAAACAGAGAGTGGTGTCCAGCCAGGACATTATGTTCCCTATGTGCTTTTTCTGAAGACGGAGACATTACAACGGCACTGGGTCACCCGGTCAGCGTCCCTGCTGCCTGATCCAGACGTGTGTCCCACATGGCAGGCGCCCTCCACAGCTGCTCCAATTTCAGCTCCCGAAGGAACTCAGATTATTCCAATGGAGAGGGTTTGTTTTTTTGCTGGAAGCTTATGGAATATAAATTTAAAGGTAGGATTTGAATATTCAAGTGTTCTAATGAAGATATATAAGTAGTTTATTATTCCAGTACTGTACTTTCATTCTACTCAAGGAAACTAAATCACACAGATTTAATCAAGTTCATCTTTTAAAAGGAGACAAATTAGAATTCAGAGTGCTCTACACCGGAGTCACAGAGTGTCACAGGCCGGTGTTCAGAGGAAATCAGGTGACACGTGCCTTGTTTTTCAGTCCTTGATTCTGCTCATTGTCCCTCAGAGGAGAACCTATAGCTCTACATGCTAGTTCAGAGGTAAATTTTTAAAAAAAATAAGAGTTTCTTTCTACTCTGCTGTCTATTTATTCATATTTTATAAATATTTGGAAGTAATTTTACATCTGTACCTGAATATTAAAAATACAGTTTTAACATACAATATAATTTTATGAAACATGCATATAAATAGTACTATTAAGAAAACTGTATAACACAGGGATTACCTGCCTTAAAAGAAAATTATAAAATAATAAGGCCAATTTTAAATTGTGCATAGAACCAGTAATTGTGTATTTAAGGCAATTAAATGATTTATTGAAAATTGGTTAAAAGTAGATTGACAATGACATTAAAGAATAAAGTGTAATTTATTTGGTGCTACTTTGTGAAATTTTTTATCTACAAATCATCTCATGATACTATATACAATATACTCTCAATCACAACTCAAACATAAAATACCCTACAAAATCACATGGCTATAATCAATATACAGTGATGATATTTTGAAAAGAAAGAAAATTAGCAATTAATTAAGGTGCAGTAACTTCTCTCAAATAAAATATTAGCACCATACTAGATAAAATGATCTAAAACTATTGGCTTCCTCATACTTCTTAAATAACTAAATATAAACATTTTTTCAAAGCACAAATATTAATTTGCAAAATCAGTCCTATAATAGTTAATAATTCTCCTTCTTTTTTCTGCATTTATTTCCCAGTAAGGAAAAGTATAAAGTAAAAACGTTCACAGGGTATGAAAACCAAACAAACAAACAAAAATCTAACCAAACCAAATGTCCTTCAGCAATGAGTCCCCACGGAAGCAAAAGTGGACATTTCACGGCGTATGGTGCTGAACGGGGAGAGCTCCAGCTCTGTGGTGTACTCGTTGTCATTGTCGTCGCTGGTCACCGTGGACGCCTTCTGAATGCAGTCCTGGCAGCAACAGCAGCAGCACTCCAGGAAGGCCCGGCTGAAGGGCTTGCACAAGCAGAACAGCAGCACCGGCGTGACGCACGACTTGAAGAACAGCAGGAACTGGCTGATGATATTGAGAAGGTCCACTGTCTGCTGGGAGACCCCTGTGGCCATGTAGGCGGTAACGATGTTGCAGATATTTTCAGGAATGATGCAAAAGCCGTATAAAATGGTCAAAGCCACCACGGTGCAGTTCATCTGGCTTTCTAGCTGAATCTGCCGCTTATTCCCTCGGCTACAAGCTTTCTCTGCTTTGCGGATTTTCCTGGCGGTCACTAAGGAGCAGGTGATGGTGAAAAGCGTGGGCAGGCAGAAGTAACAGCCAAAATACCACCAGAGCCTCGCACTGTCGTAGGTGAGCGCTAAAACGTAGATGGTGTCCGGCAAGTCTGGAGAGATCTTTATAATGCAGCGCTCGGCAGGAGCTCGGCCGCTGAAGCCCAAATCCTCCTTGCTCAGCTGGCGAAGGACGACTTCTGGGAGAGCCAAGAGCAGAGCGCCCACCCAGATGACAGCAAGTTTGGCGGTCGTGGAGGAGCAGTTTTCGATCATCTCGTAGTACATTTGGACGTTGGTGGCAGCCCGGAAGCGGTCTATGCACAGGGCACACAAGGTGAAGGTCGTGACTCCAAGAGAAGCGACCTGCGGGAGGAACACAGAATATGGGTGCTCGCGCCTGGGGGTGGTAGCTGAAAAAAAAAATCAAACACTAAAGCAAGAAATACAGACTGGTGAGAGAGAGAGAGAGAGAGGGAGGTAATTTCCTGGAATAATAAGGTATGGTCATTTTAGAGCTGAAAGGATCCATAAAGATCATTTCGTCCAATACCATTTTCTTATAGAGAAAGGACAGAGAACCCAAGAATTTCAGTTGCCATGAAAACGCCTGCCAGTGACGATCTAGCTAAGGAGCAAGGACAACTGAGTGCATCCCGTTTTCGTTAGTGCAAAGGATGGCCACATTCTCCAGTGTGAGGGTCAACAGCATGCCTTACACAGAGCAAACCTTCCAGAGCTTATTGTTTCCAACGAACTAGATGAGTAGAGATCCCTTCCAATTTCTCCTAAATGCAAATAAAAGTGTTTTACTATTACCTTACATACAACTATGAAAAACAAGAAAGGAAAAATCACCAGAGGTCAAGATCAAGGAGAGCATAAACTCCAAACAGGTCAGTGACAACCGCCCCTCCCCCAACCCAGCCCCCACCCCATGCGACATGGTTGCCTTGGGGGCATCTGCCAATCCTGATGGGATGTCCAAGTCAGTTTTAGTTAGAAGGAGGGGACACAGGTACACAGAGGTAGGAAACACATCTGCAGTCACTGCCAGTGGGGTTCAGGTCAAAGATCCCTCATGAATTTGGAAAGCCCCATATAGGGACATCTGTATGGGCATAAAGAGAAAAAGATCCATCAAGCGAGATAGTAAAGAAACTTGTCTGGATTTTAGCCTTTGAATCTGGGTGAATTGGGGAATTGAGAGGGAAGGGCAAATTCTAACCAGGAGCCTAATGTACACTGAACTAGAGCCAGAAATCACACCATCTATGTGGTTCAGAGAAACCCAAAATGTCACTTAAAATTGTCCCAGGCACCACAAAAGTGAACACAAAACCTCTCTGGAAGAAGGCACTTTAAAACTAGGCCTCAAAGAAATTCCACAGGTAAAATTCCAGGAATATGGATTCAGAATTAAAAATCACAATATGCAAGGAATAATCCACAACTGAGATCATATGCCAGAAGAAATGAGTTACAGAATCAGATATAAGTACAGTTATGAAATAAATATGATCATGAAATTTAAAGAAATGTGAGATAATGAGGGAATATCAAAGAAAATAGAAGATATTTTAAAAACCATGAAAATAGGCCCCCAAAAGGAACCAAATAGAATGTCTACATACTCACTCCACAGGAAGACCTCAGGTCAGAAACTGATGCTGACCTGAGAGCCCTGTATTCAAAGAGGATTTACTCTGACACGCACATGGTCTGGGCACCTCAACACATCAAATTGGAAGTTATGAACCCAAAATACATATATATGTTTTTTCACACAGAGGTTTTTCCAGGAATATTAATGCATGCTCCTAATGTAAACATACTGTCATGCGATAATCTATGTGTAAAATATCTGTTGCGCATCACGCATACACTCTAATAGGGTACGCAGGCATGCATTCAACACAGCACGCATTTATTGATAATGACCCTATGCACAGTACTCGGCTAGACACTGGCAGTACAGAAAAGAAGAAGAGGCAGTTTTTTCACTCAGAAGTGGGAAGTTGGTTCTTAGCGACCATCTGGGAACCTCAAAGTCACTCAACTAATTTGCGGGAAATGGAAGTGATTTAATGTTTAATAAATGTGGTCATTGTGTATATATTTAAGCAAGGACAATGAATAGAAGGTAAAAGATTCATAAGGATTAAGAGAAAACAGGAGACTAAAAGAAAACTCCCTGTGTGGACGGGGTGCTTTGGGCTGCACCCCAGGCACCTGGGTGCACGCACTCACTTCCCCTCTGCTAGTGGAAATGTTTAAGCAGTTATAGGTTATGCCTTGGCAAAGTGACAAGGAAAACATGTTGACAAAAGGAAAACCATTTGTTATAACAATTTTAGCACTCAAAACATGAGTTGTTTATGTAGTACATTCAAGCTGTCACTCTCCCCAGAACAATGGCAACTTGCCTTGTGGATTTGTTTTTTGAGAGAAAATAAGTTTATTTTTTTAAACAAATCACCCAACTTAAATCTACCAGATAATTACTTCCACCCAGTCTCAGCTACAGGCAAGTTCTAATGGTAGTAACTGTTATAAGAAAGTTCCATTTTAAATCCTCATTCTTTTAAAAATTTTGTTACTCCAGTTAAGTTTAGAAAAATGTCATCTGTCTTCCCACGTGATGTGCTGCATTTTGATGAAAAGCTTGCAGCTTCTTGTAAATGGTTATCCCTATTTTGTGTCAAAAGAATTTTTAACCTGTAAAGTTCTAGCTTTCTCCCAGAATTCTTCACTGTTACACATCTTCTGGAATTTTTTGCCAATTTCTGATAGCTGCCCAATGTTATCCAAATTAAGAAAGAGAAGATCTACAGGATTATGTTGTCAAGCATGCATACTAACGAATCAAATTTTCCCTGACTCAGACTCAAAGAATAATTCAGTAGTTCTTTCCCAAACACTTTCTGTATCTGCCCATGCAGTTGCTTGTTCAGCAGGAAATCTTCATGGGGTTCCCTCATCTTTCTTGCAAGGGTTGTTTCTTGTTCCAGAGGGAGAGAAACCATCCATGACTTCCAGATAACCTGTTTTGGTGATGACCAAGTGGCAGAAGTCCTTGCTCAAAGAGGGAGCCTGGCTTCCAATCTCATACAGGATGCTGGGCAGGAAAGAAGTCCTGGGCTCTCCCACAGCGCCAGTACCCAGCAGGCCTTGCAGCTTCTGAGAGTTCCAACATCAAATAGTCTCTCCTCTTCTTATGCACTACACATTAGTCAGTGCCTGCTACTTCTAAGATGGAAAATAAGGACATTGTATCCATGCCCAGACTATTCTACTGTTATTGGAGACAGTCTGAAAATGAGATATACTGAGGGGTTTAACTATGAAAAAATAGGACTCAGAAAGATCCAGGTCAGCGCAGAACAAGAGGTCATGATTGAGTTTATAACCAAATTTTTATTTAATAATACCTCCAAGAAGTTTTATGGAAACACTAGTATAAGAAATATCAATTTAATATGACTTCCACTAAGCCTTCTATTAAGAAAAAAATCATCTTTACATTCACGTTTTGAAAATTAACCTTCCAATTTATAAGTTGCTCACCTTGATGGAAATTTATTCTGCACCTATGCTGAAAACTCAGAATAATTCTTAAAATTGAGGTCCACATTGTGCAATTGTTCCAAAATCAGATTATATATTTTTTAATGTCAGTCATTGCCGCACTTTGAATGGAATCTGAGAAGGACTTGGCATTTTCTGGAAGTCTATGTCAAACAGTATTATGTAAAATTGCAGTTTTCTATTTTAGAGATTTTTGAAACTTTACATTTAAATTTTAGTTTTTGAAATATTTTGATTAATTTTTCTATAAGAATGTAAAACAAAACAAAAAAAATCTCAAATTACCAAATATACACACATCCCCAGCAAGGCTTCACTAAGGCAAGTCTTTGTGTGAGCCCCCCTATCACTTATATCCTGAGTCAGCCCACAAATACGGAGCTACAAGGTTTATGCTGTGCACTCTCTCTAAATTATGAATAATATTTCTATTAAAAGGATAGCTTGGTGATATAAAAGTGCTAGCAACTCTTAGAAGCTCAAAGCATCTATTTTCTTGGTAGTTTTCTATCATTACTTACAGAGAACACACCAGAGATAGCATCTTCTCCCCAATTAATCTCCCTGATTTAAAATGTTAAATCTACAATTTAAAATCTGGACCAATTATCACAAGAGCTAGCTAGCATTTGCATACCTAACCACAAGTCAGTTGCAAAACATTTCTTGAGAATAGTAAACAAATGTGGGAGGGGTGGACATGTATTAAAATGGGTGTGTTTGACTGCCACTCCTTGGACGTGATCGACTGTGCTGCACACTCACTCTTAATTAGAAGATATTCACTGCTACAAAAAGCAAAACAGGGTTTCCTAGGTTCTGTAGATTTCATCTCCCATGAGAACAAAAGCTGGGACAAATTTTAAGCCATCCAGATTTAAATGAGCTCCAACTTTTTTCCTCAGCAGCTCTTCTGCACTATATTTTATTTGACGATGCTCAGTTCTTCAGCCATATTCCTAAAAGCTTTAGCTCTGAGTCAGAACCTCAGACATGTCTGATCTGTAATACTCTTGATGATTCATGGATTGAGGGAACCTTCCCGATTTTCATAGACTCATTTCAGGGAGCTCCTGCACACAACTTCCTGTTTTCAAATTGTACTTCTCTCTGATACTATTCTCTGCCATCCACATCCAGCTAAAAGAGGGTGAGCTGTCCAGGAAGGGAGCTGCAGAGAGTTTTAAAGGCGCCTCTAAAAAAAATTGGAAAATAAAACACTGCCCCAAATGCAAAGACAGCTTACAACGCAGTTGCCACAGCAACCGCAGCCCCATGCCAGTCTTAGATGCCTGCTCACGGCTGCTGTTACAGCCTGCACAGTTCTTACTTCAGTTTTCCGCAAATTCACTTATGCATTCCATTTCTGGGCGTGAGAGAACCACAAGGTGTAAATTCCCTGCTCAGTGCTTGCCCAAATCCTTTACAGAAAGCTTTAAACATCTGTAAAGAACTAACTGCATGCCTCAGAAATTAATTGATAAAAATCATCTGGATAATGGATGATGTGCTAATTTCTGCTTACTCTGATATGAAATACAGCCATGTAATTAAAATTGCTAAATGTTGGGGTAACATGAAAAGATTTCTGTCACAATTTTTAAACATACTTGTTTACATACAGCTCATTAGAAATTCTACCAAGATGAATGGTGCAATTATATGCAATTATAAAACTGTATCACGAATGCTGGATCTTCTGCATTTAATGACCATAGCTCATTGCTAAAATTCAATATCACTGTAAAATATGCTCTTGGGAGTAAAGCTGTTAAGCATTAGCTTAGATGTTAGTTCTTTGAAGCAACATCCTGAGAGATGAAATGAGTAAGATGCAATCTCTTATTAATTAAACTGCAATGGGAGGAATAATTAACATCCACAAAAGCAGAACTGTAAACACTTTTAACAGACAAGATTATTAATTTTGAAACTCAACATCACAGGAGAGCTGGAAGTAGAAATATTTAACTATTGGGGAAATTAAGATATCGAGCATTTTGAGGGGACCGGCATCAAACTACAAAAATCAAGAGAATCCAGAGAAATGACTCTTAAATCGTTCTTGCAAACAGAGGTGTTCTGCTCTTGTTTGTTTCCCAGATTCACAAGCATGAAGCTCCTTCCGCCCGGCCCAGTCAGCACCCCAGCAGGGAGGCTTCCGGTGGCTGCGGCCACCTACAGCATTGCTTCAAAACACCGACGGGCACCGGGAAAAGTCTAGACCTGAGCCCTCCGGTGGAAAAGCAGCAACTCTGGCGCCAAGTGTCCTCCCCACTGGCGAAGTCTCTAATGCAAGACAGACTTCACGGCCCGGGAAAACTGGGGCCACCATAGTGACTTTGCAGTATGTTAAATCCCTGTTCATGTCAAATAATATGAAGAAAGAGCATACGGATTTTATGAAAAGCAGTCACCTATGAAGATCGTGTGTTAGCTATTGCTCCATTTCTCAGACAGAAGCTTACTGCAGACAAATAAGAAAGCATCATGAATGAGAGGAAGCCCGGAAACAGACAACACAGATCACATAAGGTCCAACTCTAAACCAAGCAAAGGTTATCTTTTACTAAACCTTCTCACAGAAATCAATGATAACCCCAATGGGGAACAAGACCAATGTATGTCCGAGCAAAATTTCTTTCATATGAAATTAAATCTACATGTTTTAACTACAGCAAAGCAACGGGAATACACTGATTTTTATAAAATAGGAAAATTTCTAACCAAAGTCGTGATAACTGTACTCTAGCCTAACGTGTTTTATCTCAAAAAGATGTTTAAGAACATTTATTTCTGTCCTGTGCTTTGTTTACAAGTACCCAAACAAGGGCATTATTGTTAAGAAAACCCATTCATTTGGGCCATGAATGATTATCTATTATGAGTCTGTGGTTACAGGCCTAACAATTAAGAAAATAGCAGGAGGAGCACCGGGTAGAGTTTTCCTTTGAAAACTTTAAATGGCTTGAGCTTGTCTGCCTTTGGCTTCCTCCTGCATTTTCCATAATTCTATTCCTTCCAGCACTTTGGGGCAACTTCCTCAGGAAAAGACACTTCTTTGAGCATACTTGGGGACAGCATGTTTATCGGAGCCACTGTTCATCAGACAGATATGAACGAGGTGGCCTTAATCAAAGACTTCATTTCAGAATGCGTGCAAGCCATGATGCTACAGCAGGCACACACTTCCATTAGTGTTTCCCAACCAGCACAGAGTGAGCGGGAGAGCTGTGCCTCACCCCTCCAGCATGCACACAGCCACTGACAGGGCTCTTCTGGCCACTCTTCCAGAGCCAGAGAGACGCTTCTTACCTTCAGCAGTATCACTGAGATTTAACCTCATACACCCACATGTCATAAATGTCCATTTATTTCAATTGTGCCCGACCTGTTTCATCTATACCAGTGATTCCCAATGTCATGGGGAAAATATTTTGAAGGCATTAACTCTCATTACGGCCTCATTCTCCACTCTCCTCTTTCTTGCATAAGCTTGGCTCATAATTATTATAAAAACAACTGAGACTATTTAAAAGCCAATATATCATGCCCAAATTTGTCTTGATTCTATAAATCTTTCTTTACCTTTATAGTCTCACCTTGACATGAAGTTTCCTACCAATTGCGACTTCTGACTTGTAACACAATGTATATCTTGTGTAGTAGAAAAACAATCATTAACATCATTTGTCCTAAGATGGAAAAGCCATCTATTGGAATCAACAGGTATTAAGAAAGTTATGTATTCCATAATCATTGTCAATAATTAGAAATTCACTTCAAAACGCAGTATTTCCCCCAAGCCACAGTCCAGTTTTCAAGGCTTAGTATGATTATGAAGTTTCTAATCCACCTTCAAGTTACTTAGACTTTCAATTTTTTTAACTTGGGATTCTAATGAATTTCCAAAGAATAGCAACAAATGGTTACCTCTTTTCCCTGTGCCTAATGACACTGATTTGCATGATGGCAAACCTATATGAAAACAAAGTTGGAGTTGGCCTCCTCCATGTGTGCTTCGGTAATTATGATTTGAATGATACTAAGAAACCACATTTTAAGACAAAATTTTTGTATAAATTTCCTTGGTAGTCTGTTAAGGAAGTAGTACTCTTTCAATCCTCTTGCAAAAAGCAAATACCTCTAAATCCCACATTTTGCTGTGAATTAGTTAACAGATGTTTTTCCTGTCTAGGAGAGGTTTGACCCAAGGAGGAGACAGTAAAAGTAGGAGGAAAGGCGAAAGGTAGAGAATGACGGGAAGGGAGTAAAAATGGGGGCCCTGAGTACAGTCACAGACGTAACGAAAATGATTCATTCCAGGCAGGGATCAAATCAATGACCTTGGCCTTGTTAATGCTATAACCACTCAAATGTGCTGACAAATGACACTGGAAACGATCATAAAGTCACAAACAAAATATTCCGTCTCAGAAATAAGCCTGGCACTGTGATTATATCCTGTGTTTTATGGAAAGTATCTATACCCCCTTTGCAAATGGAAAGACCCCATATTTGAGGTTGCTGCAATCCTTTTCTTCACTCCACCTTGAAATTTTGGATGAGATCATCTCTTCTGGCACTGAGAATATAATTCTAATTAGGATACTTAAGAGTTAGTCTTGGCAACAATGTTGAGTTAATTATGGGATGTTGGCAGGTCAATTCTTGGGAAGTGAAATGGCAGGAGGGACCCTGGGGATGGGAGCCGAAGCACAGTGCCAGAGACAAACCTCACCACATAGAGGCCCATCCATCCATCTCCCCACCATCCACATCCCAGACACAGCTCCCTGTGCATCCAGGGCGACGCTGTGGAATCTGGGTGCAGCGCCTGTCGAAGGGGAAACATTCTACCAAGGTCCAGGCTGAGTAAGAGCAAAGGACAAGGCAGACCCACACCTACTCAACCTCGGGTAGACATATCCACTCAGATCTACTTTGTTTCTGCAGATATATCTGGTTCCTTTTGGCTGTCGAAGGATGCTTTGTTGACACAACCAGATATCTTGGCAGCTCTCAGGAACTCAGGATAAGTCCTCACTCTTTGTGCTTAAGAGAGTATTACAATTCTTGGAAAAGCATTCCTTATGCTTCCCTTCACCCTACTCAATTATAGGGTCTACAGTACCTCTCATTAGCCTTTCTTCCTAGGTTCTCCAAGGTCAATTTGAACAATAGATATATCATTGAGATTTTCAAAAGGAAGGGACTCAATTTAATGTACTGTTATTACAGTGCTACATCAGCCAGTCATTTAAGTAAAATGTCAAAATTTGATTTAATTAATGTCCTTATGATTATTAATAAGGACTAATAATTACAAAGCAGAGATGGTTATCTCAGGCATTCTATTCTAAATAATAATTAAATATTTAAGAATATTTAGAATAATTCTGTTTTCTAAATGAAATGTCTAGGACTGTCCTATCTATCCAATTATTTTGCCAATTATTCTTATGAGTCTCCTATCTCAGGAAAGATTGAGAAAACAAGAATGGAAGAATTAAGATTTTCATGGATGTAACTTTTCACCACAGACCTAGGCTTTATGGCATTTATGAAAACTAACTGTAAAAATATCATTCAAAAAGAATTAGAGGGAGCATAGTTTTTTACTTTGAGTGTTCTGTCTTTGGTCATAACCAAGTACAATTGTGAGCTGACCCATTCCAGGGCCATTTCTGAACTTTCATAAAGTTTAAAGCTTTTTTAAACCTTGTTTAAATCTTTATTATAGTATTCATCACATGGTAAAACATTATCTTACTTTTTTTTCTTTAGATTTTATTTATTTATTTTTAGAGAGGGAAGGGAAGGAGAAAGAGAGGGAGAGAAACATCAATGTGTGGTTGCCTCTCACGCACCCCCTACTGGGGACGTGGCCTGCAACCCAGGCAGGTACCCTGACTGGGAATCGAACTGGCCACCCTTTGGTTCTCAGCCCGCGCTCAATCCACTGAGCTACACCAGCCGGGGCAACTTTCTTATAAACGTTAGTAGCAGTAACTCATCTATGTGTTCATCCTGGACATTTTCTCAGCTCTTCCCCTCCCTCTTCCACTGCTGTCCACTTCTAACATAGTGTCTATCATGGAAAAAAGAAGTCCAATAAATGCTTGATGAATGGATGTATAGTGAGTAAGTGAATGAATGACAGCATATGTGGAAAAGGATGGCAGGAAATGAATTATTCACACCATTCTTTAATCAGTTCTTGGGCACTGCTCTTTTATATATAATCCCTAAAAGCTGAATGTCAACTAATATTTCTAGAAGAGAAGTAAAGAAAAATCATGCTCCTGTTTATACCTCATTGCCAAGCTTTAGAAAGGATGGCATTCTTTATATAATCAATAGTTAAGAAAATTATTTGAATTTCACACATTTGAATGCCATAAAGCTTTTATTTCTTGTGTGGGACCCAAATTCAGTAAACTTCATAATGAAGTTATAAAAAAGAGCATACTCTGTAACTTCTTTCCCTAGCTGCAGGAGTTATCAGCTAAATATTTTCATTTGCATGGGAGAGCAGAAAGTGAGTACAAAGGGATTAATGGGAAGTCATGAAATATTTGTTAAGTACCATTCTCACACACTGAGTCTATTTTCCCTGAGAATATTATTAGTAACTTTCAAATTGCTCATAAAACTGTATGTTTCCACTTAAAAGTCCATTAGAATACCTAATGGGTACACCACAGCAAATTTACCATCTGCTGTGATAGATGTGTTATCACTTGCATGTAGGGGTTCTAGGGACATCTGTGTAGAATCGCATACCTGTGTGGTACTACCAACTTCCGGTTCCAAAACCGTCCTTTCTTACCCGTCAGTGCTAACTACAATCCGAGGCAATGAAAGGGCCATTTGTTTCATTCAGTTGAAAACCAGTATTTCTAAAGCCATTGGAAAATCTGGCTCTTTTCATCACAAGAGATTCCAGACGTTTCACAAATCCTCCCTAGTCCTGAGGCCCTGGTGAGATGCATTCTCTCTATTCATTTTCTACCTTCATCTACAAATCTTGTATCCCAGGGGGGAAAAAAAATACAGTTGGAGCTGGGATTACCTTAGAACTATCTGATGTCTTCTGCCCCTACCACACACCATGAAGGTGTGCGTTCTTTAAACTGAACGCAAGTCTATAGAATTCCGTCTATATAATTCAAAGCCTCCAATTAAGATCCAAGCAAATAAATATTTAGCTGTGGATCTGGATCAGATGACACATTGACTCTGGTTGGCTTCCACCAAGTAGTGAGCAACGAGCCGTTTCAGTTGCCACATTCAATGCCTGAATTATTTGGCTTTAACCTTTTTTAGATCCTTAAGGGAACGGTGTGATAGGGAACTCCTCTGCTGTCCTCCTACTGCCATCCACAGCCAGACCTCCATTCTGTCTCTCCCTCCCCGCTCCCTGACTCCCTGGCGCCCTCCCTCCCTCCCCCTCTCTCCCTCTATTTCTGTGAGTATAGTTTTCCTCTGATGACTATCTTATAAACCAGTTTAAAATAATGTATCTGTTAGGATGGCTACCATCCATCCATATTTCCTTCTCTCCTATTCCCCTTTTTACCACTCTATCTGTCTTTGGTCCTTATGGGACTTATCAGTAGGCCGCAAAGGCATCGTAATCCTGGAATAAGTTATCAACTATAACAGTTCCTAGTATATTTCTGTTCAGATCAATATTAAATATGATTTAAAAAAACTCCCTTTCTAGTGATAAATCCTGGAAGCGGGATGCTCTCCTCAGGCCTTATGACAACAAATTAAAATAAAGAATTCAGTGCAAATTGCAAAGATCTGTAATTTCTGCTGAAGAAATGCCTCCTATTTTCTATGCAAACCCATTTCTCCAGAAAATTCCACTACCCCCTTAAGATTATGCTGATACTCACATTGTAGAAAATAAAAGAAATGTGGTAGAAAAAGAAAAGAAAGCAAAAGAGAAGATGGGAGAGAAAATTTGTAAAGATCAGTAAAAATAAATTTTTTTTTGTGGTTACTATGGAAAACAGTATGGAGATTTCTGAAAAAAATTCAAAATAGAACTACCATATGATCTAGCAATTCCACTTCTGGGAACTTTCTCTAAAGAACACAAAAGCACTAACTGGAAAAAGATATGTGTACCCTCATATTTACTGTGGCATTAATTACAAGAGCCAATATACAGAAACAACCTAAGTATCTACTAACAGATGAATGAAGAAGGTGTGGTCCATATACACAATGGAATATTATTCAGCCATGAAAAAGAATAAAATCTTGCCATTTGAAACAACTTGGATGGGTCTTGAGGGCATTATGCTAAGCGAAATAAGTCAGACAGAAAGGCAAATACTGTATAATCTCACTTATATGTGGATTCTAAAAACATAAAAAAAAAACCCCAACAAGTTCATAAATACAGAGAACTGATTGATGGTTGCCAGAAGCAGGACTAGGGGGCGGGGTGGAAAGGATGGCTGTAAGGGGTCAAAAGGTTCAAACTCCCAGTTACAAAACAAATGAGTCACAAATGCAATGTACAGCATGGTTAGAATAGGTAATAATACTGTATCACATATTCAAAAGCTGCTAAGAAAGTAGACCTTAAAAGTTCTCATCATAAGAAAAAAAGGCTTACCTATGTAAGAGATATTAACTAAACTTATTGTGGCGACCATTTCACGAGGTACACAAACATCAAATCATTATGTTGTACACCTGAAGCTAATGTTATATGTCAATTATACCTCAACAAAAATAAAAAATAAAAATTAATTGCGGATAAAATTTATAAATAACCCAGAATAGTAAAAATAAAACCCCTGGAAAAAGCAAAATACATGACAAAACCAGAGAATTAAATTAGAAGATAAAATACAAATGAAAGTACAGTATACATTTTTAAAAATTCTCAGAATTAGAAAATGAAAATTAAAACTCATACATAAGAAATACCGCCACTGACAACTCACAGGTCTCATTAAACTAACCAAATTTTTTCTATTGTTTTCTGAGTTCTGATGGGATTCTTTTAAAGTTTTTTCAAGAATTTTGGTAAATTGTTTTCTTTCCCCAGCTTCTTTTTTTCTGTCTTCGTTATTGTTTTTTCCCCTAATGATAAAGGTTTCTACACGTCCAATACGTTTAAGGCAAGGCAATACATTCCTCCTGTATTGGGGTAACTCTCCTGTTTACTTTGTGGTTTACTTTTGTCTCTTCTTTACATATGTCAATTTCCTCTGCATTATTCAAACAATCAAAGACATTTTAAATTGAAATTGACCTAGAAAAGGCATATGGTAGACACATAGTCTCTAAAATAAATTCAACTACCTGCTCTGCAATTCAAAATTGAACTGCCTACCAAATCAATTAGATATTTCAAAGCTACTTGAGGCTTGGCAACAAGAGAAATCCTGGATCCCGGTAAAGTAGCAACAGCTGAGTTAGCAAGCATGGAATGATTCTGCATCTGATCCCTGCCAGGTTAACAGAGGGTCTTATTTACTGTCTCTTGCCATGGTTCTTCTGAGTAGGTACTGTTTTCTGTTTATTTATCCCCTCGCTTTAGGCCCTGCTACAATGTTGAACATAGTGTCACTGGCCCTGGTGCCAGACAGGATCAGGGGCTTGGGAATATTTACAGTTTCCCTTCTTCTGCTTCCATAAATGAAACAGGCACTATGAATGGAGGTAATCAAGGGCCAGCTGGCTAAAAACACAACTGGCAACAAAGCACTTGGGCTCCTTCCAAGAGCTGGTGTTTAAAGAGAGGCCATTTAAAGAGCAAATTCCAACTCCCATAATTACTGTGCAGGACACTAGCTTTAGGATAAAACAGTCAAATTTTACTCAGAAAGATTTTTGTTTCCTAAAGTTAGAATCTACTACTTGCCCCTAGTCAAGTAATTTTCTAGTCTTACTGTCAACCCCTTAAAATAGCCAATCCCTGATCCCCTCACGAATGGCAAACATATATACTTTAGAATATCAAATAAATTCTGTCTCCTGTTGGCCAAAGTGTCATTTTTACTTGAGCTCATTCATACAAAATAAATAAGATTGCTCAGAAATTGAGAAGGAAACAGGAAGAAACAAGAAATTACATGAGAATTTAGATGAACACAGGGCAGACAGCCAAAGACACAAACTAATTTAGGAGATTATTAATATATCATGCCAACCGACAAAGAAAGGCAGATTCCTTTATTAAATAAAATATTACTCTTATTTTGATATTTTTTAAAAAAATGCAATAATCTTCTCCAGGGGAAAATCATGTTGGAGCCTAGAAATCTATTCGAGAAACAAGTTTTTTTTTCTTGTTGGTTCTGATCATGACAACCAGGGATTGGCCATTTATATTAACTTTAGAATCTCTGCTAGGTGCCAAGTCAGAAATATATGTGATACCATATTCATAGAAATAAAATTTAAATCTAAATAATTCTACACACGAGATCACAAGTATCGCACCATCTGGGAGCAGTCGAGTTTGAAGGTGAGTGAAGAAACTTACCCCTCACAGATAGATGATGGATAGATAGATAGATACACAGACAGACAGATGCATAAGTAATTGGCACGAGAAATAAGGAGGGACCCAGAGAAAAAGTGAAACGATTTAAAGGGGTTCAGCAGCCAGGCAGGTGGTGGAGCAGCAGCTCTGATGCTATAAATCCTGGAAGTGGGGAAAGCCAGCAGCTTGAGACCCCCTGGGAGGCATTACCTCGATGTAGGGCACGATCTTGCAGGAGAAGTCCTCCAGTAGCCACTTCTTCGTCAGCTCGTGGAAGATGACGAGCGGAAGGCAAAAGAAGATGATGAGGAAGTCCCAGAAGGCCAGGTTGGCCAGCAGCGAGTTGGAGATGCTCCGCATGTAGTAGTTATGGCACACGATGCACATCACCGCCAGGTTGCCGATGATGCCAGTTCCGAAGATCACCACCGACAGACACATGACCGCGTAGGCTCCGTAGGACTCCTGGGTCAGCGGGTAGAAGGGGTTCTTCAGTCTCAAACGCCGGTTCGTGCTGTTTCCCCGGCGAGGGTCCCCGCGTTCGTGGACCCCTTCACCTGCGGACCCATTGTGGGCCAGCGCCCTTCCGGGGGGTGCGATCATCCGCCCTTCGTGCCCCGACGGTCCACTGACCGTCTTGGGTAGGGGGTCACGGTGGGAAGCTTGGTGTTTCCCAGTTCTCCTTGGCCAGTAATACAGGTCGCTGGCTCCGGGTTCCGTCTTCACACTCGGCTCCTGGCTGCGCCCGGAAATGCCAGCGCCTCTCGGACCCTTCTCCTTTTCCTCTGAGGTCTGAAGGAAGAGTTGGAGAGCCGTGGGGTTCCCTCTCCCCAAAGTTCCAAGGGGCTCCTGATCCCGGGCAACCTTCCACCTCCAGGCGCCAGGCGGCCTGACTGGAGGTCCCGAGGGCTCCGCTGCCGACGCCTCCGCCCATCTGCCAGCACCTGGGTCACCACCGCGGGCCGCGGGTCGGTCCCACGAGGGCGCCACGCGTACCGCGGCGTCCTGCTCCCCCTCCCTGGGCTCACGCGTTAGCAGACGGTCTTCTCCTGCAGAATTACCCGGTCCCCAAGCGTCCCTGCTGCGAAGCTGGTTCAGTGCAGATGAACACCTTTCCCCCAGACAAGTTTTGTTCCTGGACGCAGGGGCGGACCCGAGGGCGGCAGACACAGAAACCTTGACTAGGAGCAGGAGCAGGAGCAGGAGCGGAAGCAGCAGCAGCCGCCGCGAGGTGCGGGTGAAAGGCGCGCCCGGGGCCCGCATGGCTCCGAGAGGGCGCACCCGGCAGCCGCGGCTCCCGTTTAGGACCGACACCTGCTGCCCAAGTTACAGCTGAGAGTTAGACACATGTCACTTACCCCCGCCCAGGCAGCGGGGGACGGGAGATTACGGGGAGGTTGGGGGATGGGTCCCAGGGTCACAACCCTCCCGCTCTGCCATCCATTGGCGTCCTGTGCATTTCTCAGCCAAACCCAACCCGAGCGCTGCGTATCCCCAAGGTTCGGAGAGAGACTCTCCGCTCCCGGTGGCTGACCTTGAAAAGTTGCAACCAGCACCTGACTGTTGATTAAATGTTGCGACTGGGAGAAGCCCGGAGGAAGCCCCACGCTCCTCCCTGCCTTTGGGTGATTGCCTTCTTGGTAACGGTTGCCCTGCCTATTTACATCCTTCCGACACCGCTCTATCCAGTAGCGAGCCGCGGTGAACCGAGGGGAACGAAGTTGCCCTCCTGGTGACTGAGTAGCTGCAAGCCCGTTCCCGGTGCGCTGGACACAGGTTGCAAAACAGCCAGATGCAGCGCAGATGCGCCCTGGAAACTCTTGCCCCCGCTAAACCCAGCGACTTGCGAGGGTACTGCTGCCCGAAGAGAAGCGGGTTCGAAACCCGCAGCTACTGTCAAAGTTGCTTCTCCTGCTAGAAGTTGACAGGGGACGGCGCGGGCTGCTTGGCAGCGCGTCCCCGCCGAGCAGAAATCGGTGGTGGGGGTGGGGAGGGCGGGCACTGCTCCTGCGTGGACGGTGCGGGCGGCCACAGGAGCTCGTTGTTGCCACCGCGGGCGCAGCCCGGGCGGAGAGTGCGGTGCCTGGAACCGCCGCGGGCGAGGCGGCGCATGGCCGGGAAGGGGGAGGTGGCCTGGCCGCTCCCCGCCGCTCCAGCCGCTGCGCGCGCCGGCGACGCCGAGCGCCCAGCTCCCTGCCTTCTCCGTCTCCTCTTCCTCCTCCGACCGACGCTGGTTTGTGGGGCGACTGGATCCCCTAGTGGTTTACGACTCAATAATCCCGCACACGTCTCCTGCAAGGCCTCCGGAGCGGCTCTCCCTGCTAGCAGCAGGAAGCAGGCAGGGAACGCGGGCGGAGGCGCGGATCCTGCGCTGCTCCAGGCTAGGGATGGGCGGGACGCCGTAATTCCCCAGCTGTCGGAACCCGCCAGACCGGTCCCGGAGTTGCAAAAGGGAGAGACCGGGTGGATCGCCACCCGTCCGCTGCGGCCAGTGCGCATGCTCAGGCCTCGGCCCCAGCTGTAGCGGAGCGAGGCGGTCACCTCCTTAGGTATTCCAGGGGAGAAAGGGAGCTGGGAGGCTTCAATCTCGGAGGATGAGCCATTTGGAGAAGGGGAGGCAGAGCGAGGATGCTCAGTACCCACCACCACCTCCAACGCGGAGTTAGGAAGCGCCCTCCCAGGGATGACTTAGAACCCTGCAAAGCACAAAGAAAGTAGCTTTGTTTGATGAAGTAGTGGGGAATGATAGATAAGGAAAAATTAACGTGAACAAAATTCCCAGCACGGCTGACCACGACTTTCCAGGCTTTATAATGAACTCCTCACTCCCGCCACAGCTGTCAGGATGTAGTTATTGAAGTAGACAAAGATCATACAAGTTGATTAAGAGAGAGAATGTGATAATGAAAGAAATAAACACATTTTGAAGTGGGGGAAAAGGCAACATCTAGAGAGACGGGATAAAATACATGGAAAATGTGATGCCAATTGCGTTCACAGAATAATGGCCCTCCAAAGATGTCCATATTCTACCTCCTAATACCCGTGAAAATGGCCAAAGGGCCTTTGCAGATGTCGTTGTTGAAGATTGTGAGACGGGAGAGTGTCATGCATGCTCCAGGAGGCCCTTGAAGTCACACAGAAAGGCGGGGGTTAAACTAGAGCCGTGAGCCACGTGATGCCGGCCGTCTACAGACATTGGAAAGGCGCTGCTTGTTCGTGTTAGACTTCTGACCTCCAGAACTGAGATAATAAGTGTGTGTTGTTTTAACTCGCTAAGTTTGTGGCAATTTGTTGCAGCAACCATAGTAAACTTGTATAGCAATTTTATAGGAAAAATTTATTTGAAAATGTAGACAAGAACAACTTTATAGAAAAAAAACAAACTACCAAAAATAGCTCAAGAAGGAATTTTTTTAGAAGAACTATTACATTAAAGAAATAAAGTCATTCATCATGATCCCCCACAAGAAAGCACTAGGCCATCACAAACCCAACGGGATAAATACACCTATACAAAATGTTTGATAGTTACCCAATTCATTTTATGAAGTCAAAATAACCTTAATATCAAAATCAGACAAGTACAGAAAAGAAAAAAATAGGCTATTCACGTATACATTGTTATTTATTTATATACACTAATTATATCACATTTACTAATTCAATATACAAATATTCTGCTCAAACGGTGTATGGTAGTTTACTGAACAAATGAAGGCCTGCTCTCACGGAATTTATATTCTCATGGTGGAAATAGGCAATAAGCAGTTAAACAAATAAGTATATAATGGCAAATGATGTTAAGTGCTATGGGGAAAAAAAAGGAGGGTAAGGTAATACAGTAATTAACGGGGTAAGGCTGTCCCCTTTGTAAAGATGGTAGTGAAAGCTTTTATAATAAGGTGGATTTTTTAAGGACTTACACACTTATATCCAATCATCTCAAAGAAAATCCCGACAAATCTAATCTAACACCACCTGTTTTTTTTCAATATAGCATATAATAGGGCTTATCCCAGGAATGCCAGTATGCCTTAACATTTAGAGCATTTTAATAATAATTTATGAAATGGAGATCTCAAAGGACAAAAATATATCTTAACGGATACGGGAGAAACACTTGGTTAAATTCAATCACCATTCATTTTTAAAACTGTTAGTAAACTATAAATAAAGAAGTTTCCTTAATATACAAATGTTAACTAATAAAATACAGCAAGCAATGCCAAAATATTAAAAATATCAGAACACAACATGGAGTGCCTCTTCTATAATCAGCACTGTACTGAAAGTACTTAACAATAAAGTAAGACAAGAATAAGAAATGAACGTAAAGAAATAAAATCGGTGCCATTTGTAGATGAGATAAACCTACCTACAAAACCTAAAGAGAATTAAGCTTGTATCGGTAACAGTAGTTCCTCACCAGATAGCAAGGCTAATAGCTACAGAAACAAGAACAGCATCATGTTGGTGTAAGGATGGCCAAATAGACCAATGAAATAGGACAGAAAATAAGGAATTGTGCATAAACTTATGTGGGAATTTAACATAACAAGGAATTTGCCCTTAAAAATGGTAAGAAGGGTTGGGCTAGAGTAAAAAGAATATAAAAATAGTACTGAAAAAAATGACACTGAAAAAGTTGGCAATCCATATAGGGAAAAATAAAATTGCATTTCTTTCTTCATACTTTGTATCAAAAAATGTGTCAGATTAAAGACCCTTATAAAACCTGAGTATTTAAAACTTTGAGAGGGAATTTTAAGAAAATAATTACATCAGAATAAGAAAGATTTGGTAAGTAAGACTCAAGAAGCAAAAGTATAAAAAAGAATGATAAGCATGTCTAGCTTAAAATTTTACATTTCCAAACAAATAAGGACATCAACAGCAAACTTAAAATCCAGCCATGAGTTGGAACAGACTGTGGGATGTGAGTAGTGAGGTCCAAAGCTGGCTACTCCAGAGAGGAAGCCCAGTTCTAGCCAGTCTTTCAAAGATGCGAAACAATGTCACGGTGCAGTTTACAGCTGCCTGCTAGAATGAAATAAGCACTCAGAGCCCTTGCTTAGACCCGACTTATTGTTATGTAAGTGATCATAACAAAACACTATCACTCATACTAACTTGTGTGCATGTTGATGACATTCCCGAGGTGGCTTGCCAAGACGGTCCACCAGCAGCATCCCTGTTTGCTCTGGGACTGAGGGAGCAGGTGTCATGGGAACACGCCAGGATGCTGTAATCTTTTTTTAAAAATATATTTTATTGATTATGCTATTACAGTTGTCCCATTTTACCCCCTTTCTTCCCCTCCACCTGTCCCATCCCCCCATTCCCTGCCCTTTAGTTTTTGTCCATAGGTCGTACACATCAGTTCTTTGGCTTCTATATTTCCTATACTATTCTTAATCTCCCCCTGTCTGTTTTCTACCTACCGTTTATGCTACTTATTCTCTGCACCTTTTCCCCCTCTCTCCCCCTCCCACTCCCCTGTTGATATCCCTCCATGCCTTATATAAATCCAGGATGCTGTAATCTTGAGGTTCTTTACCACCATGTTATCATTTTCTCTCAAAGAAACCACATTCCGCAGAGACTTTGGAATTTACATTTTGTCCTGCAACTCTGAAAAAAGGAGTGGTATCTAATATCTACAAAAACATGTACAAATTGATGAGGACAAAAGAGACTACTTGGGGAAAAAATGGACAAAGGACAGGATCGGCAATTTCATAAAAGAGGAAATTCAAATGACCAATAAAAGTGTGGAAAGATGCTCAATCGCAATAATTAGAGAACTACAAATTACCATAACAATTCAATGCCATTCCACCTCCATTAGACAGGCAACACGTAAAGAGAATGACAATATCCGACTGATTAAGAGGATGGGAAGGAATGAAGGCTCTCGTACCCTGCTCTTGGAGGAGAGGGTGGCAGTATTTACACCTGCTGAACCTGGAATATTATGCCTAAATATGAGCTCTTCAGGGGGCATAAGGAAATCTCTACACTTGATTTTGGAAATAAGAAGCATGCCCTGACCGGTGTGGCTCAGTGTGTTGGGAGTCCCCCTGCAAACTGAAAGGTCACCCGTTGGATTCCTGGTCAGAGCTCCTGCCTGAGTTGCTGGCCAGGTTCCTGGTTGGTGGTGTGTGTGAGTGAGACGAAGCCCGTCGATGTTTCTCTCCCTCTCTTTCTCCGTCCCTTCCCCTCTCTCTAAAAATAAATAAATAAATAAATAAAATCTTTTTTTGTAAGTTCTTTACAAATTAATTTGTAAGTTTAATGCAATCCCGATAAAAATAACAACGAGCCATTTTTTAAAAGAATAAAAGGAATGGAAAGAATGCAAATGTCAATCAAAATAGGAATAGGAAAATTAAGTATAGTATATTCATAAAAAGGACAAACTAGATTTACATGTGTCAACAAGGCTGAATCACAGAAATGGAAATGGAAAAAAGTAAGATTGAATTTCTTATGTATTCTATACTACCACTTGTGGAACTCTTAGAAAGCACACAAAACAATACAATAAATTATATATTTCATAGAAGTAAAAATATAAGGATGGGAAAGATACACATCAACTTCAGAATATCAGTGCCCCTGGGGAATAGAGGGATGGAAATGGAATGGGAGAAAGCTGTAACTAGTATTTCATTTCTTAAACCAAAAACTCAGGAGGAGGTAACCTGGCTTCATTGTGGAAAAACACCTCCAAAAGCAAAGTCGGCAAAATAAAACTAGGCATATTGCCTCCCCTTTTATCTCATTAGTTTGGATTTGGGGCATACATGATATAAGCCACTTTTAAATTCTTTTCACTCTAGAGCCCATTACCAGGTCACAAATTTCCACCCCTATCCAGAAGGAACTGCAAGCTCAACAGGGAAAATTCCCTGCGTCCTCCCCAGAAACACCATTGTAATTGACACACTCCTGGCCTGTATCGGGCATCATTCTCAACCTGGTCACCTGCAGAACTGAAGTCCCAGCTTGGAGAGTGGTTTAGGAGAACCCCAGCCCGGGGTGGGGCGCCTGTGCCTGTCTGAGATGATACCTCATTACTCACAAGCAGTTCTCTCCCTAACCTGAACAGTGCTGGCTCCCTATTTCCATGCTCTGGCACCTTAAAAAAGACCTAGTGACCCTGAATGAATCACAGAGAACTTCAGCCACTTTATTAATAGAAGTCCGGGACGATGGCAATCATCTGTCTTTTGGGAAACACAATGTTCTTATCTGTAAAACAAGGACACTCATAAACAGGCTTTGCTTTGGGCACCTGGGTTGTTATGATAATCAGCCCCATGTGAAGACTTCCTAAGTGTGTAACATTTGTTGATGCTATTTTCTGTCTATTAACAAAATTTAAATGCTGTCAAGATCGTATAAGCCTTGAAGGAGATCATACTTGATACATTAGTCTAAAGTAATGACTTTATTTTTTTATTATTTTTTTAAGATTTTATTTATTTATTTTTAGAGAGAGGAGAAGGGAGGGAAACAGAGAGGGAGAGAAACAGCAATGTATGGTTGTCTCTCACATGGCCCTCACTGGGGACCTGGCCCGCAACCCAGGCATGTGCCCTGACTAGGAATTGAACTGGGACCGTCTGGTTCCCAGCCCGCGCTCAATCCACTGAGCTACACCAGCCAGGGCAGTAATGACTTTATTTTTTAAAGAAAATTTAGAAAGCATTCACGGCAAAAAGGAAAACAAATATCTTCCAAATCTTTTCCAAAAGCTTATCTCATCTGTTACTATGTTTTTTTTTTTAATGAAAATTGTCACAGCTCATCTATTTTTGCAGGCTCTACTTTAGAAATATGTGTCAGAAATTATGCTGGCTAGTCATTGTCTGGTTTACCTCGGAGGTCATTTAGTCTGTACAGAAGCTGATCTGGAGAAGGAATTTTCTGTGTCAGCATTCCACAGGTTCATAATATAGAATATTGATTTTTATGTAGAAAACAGAACATGTAACTTATTACCTGTCTTGTCATTTCTGTACAATCTATTAACTTCATTTAGTGTTGGGTGAGCTGAAATAAGGCATATTGCAAAATAAGAGAAATAATTATTTTAAGTTTTAAGATGCATCATTAAACAGGGAAACTTCTCGGTTTCCCTGCACACGGTTCACTTCTCAAATAATTTGTCCTTCCTTTTGGCTCCAAAGAATTTGAAAGGACCATTTCTCTAAAAGAATTTCTAACATGTAACCAATAGGTTATTATTTTCTGAGATTCAACATATGTCTTTTTTACAGTTTGTGGTCGCAAACTTTCTGTTCCTAAATTACTAATTGTCACTCTGGAAGGCTCACGTTGACTACCGTTGCCCTTTGCCACGTGCAGCAGCCCAATTAGAATCAATGGGAAAATGGTGCTCTTGGGGGTATGTCACCAATATGATTATGTCTCTCTCAAATCCAAACATCAGTACGTAATTATACAAAATTTACTATGAAAGAACAATGATTAAAACAGTCCTTTGTTTACGGCAGAAAATGAAAGGCGTCTGCCGGGCGGCATGAAACGCGTTTGGACCTCTAAGCCAGGTCTTTTCCCTGTTTTTATTTGGAAAGAAACTTGAATGCAAAAAGGCATAAAATTAAAGATGAATTAACACGTGTAGGACCATACATTCTAACCTTTAGCAACTCTCGTTTATACAAGCAAGTGCTTTGGGAGATGCAGCCTCACCTTTGAGAACAATCCATTGAGAAGCGAAGATGCTTAGCCGGCACTGGGCCAACCGAGTCGTGACTGGGGACCAGAGCAACTCAGGCTGAGGCCTTCAGAATTTCTCAAAGAGTATATTTTCCAAGTTATTTCTTTCTTTTTTTTTTAGTTTTAAATCCTATAAATAATTATAGTAAGAAGAACTTTTCAACAGTATCCAAAAAGTTTGATGTTATTAGAATACATATTTTACTTCTTCCTGTTATTTGGAGCCAAGCTGTATACTGTATCACTAAGATTCCTTCTAGGACTTTCCAAAACAAATCCTCCTATTCTACTATTACTTCATCTCTGATCAGGTATTATACTTTAAATCAGCTTTCTGTGTAATGTCGATATTGAATGATACTCGAGTATAAAAGCAAATCAAGCAAAACTACAGAATTATTCTTTGTTTAAAATTTCAAAATACTACTTAATTTGAATTTTTAGCAAATTGATTAGAATGTAATTTTTCTATACAAAACCAGTAAGGAATATTATGCATTTCTATATGAAAATTGAAAAGCTGAGATAGAAGGATTTTACAGAAGTAACACGTCACTGATTTGATTCTTTTGGCAACCTGTTAAATTTTAGCTCCAGCAAAGAAATTGATTCAATAGACATATCTAAGCCTTTAGTCCTGGTACTTTTAGTAATTATATTCTTGACTAGTAGTTGAAATATAAATGGTGCTGAGGCAGGACAGTAAGAAGCTAGGAAAGTTCCTGGACTAGGGGAATGGGGAAGCAGACAGACCGCTGAGCTGACTGACTGAGCAATTTTCAGCCAGACACAGAAGGTCACTGGGGCAGAAAGCCTCGGGCGCCTGGAAAGGGGCAACATTGGTGCCAGACCTGGCCCGCAGGATGGACTTTCCTCCCCTGGCATATCTCTGGTCATTTGGTTTAGACCCCCTGGCCTTTCATCCCTAGAGATAACATCTAGGCCTCAGTTGTATTTCAGCTCCAGGCCCAGAAAAGCAGCAAAGCCAGGTGGGGGTGGGGGACACGGCAGGACCACCTGCAGTGGCTAATGACTCCCAACCAATTAGTGGAGGCCACCACCCTGAAAGAACACACCTGGAAAAGCTGAGGACTCTCTATTGAGATCCTCCCCTGGGATCTCCCCTAAAACCCCACTTTAGAAAGCAGATAAAATCTCTCAAGACAAGAAAGCCAGCAAGAGCCCTCCTTGGGGCACTCGGACTTAAATCTCCTTTTTGAGTGACTTTTCTTTATCATAAACTCTAAAAGTCCCCATGAGATTCGCAACCAGGAGAGCAATGGGCAGGGACAGCTTGACTCCAGCTAACCCACTGAGCCCGCCCCCAACTCCCTTTACTCTGACTTTCTGTGAGAGAAAGCCCTGCCTGGGCTCACTTCTCTCCCGTGATGTTCCCAGAGCGCCAAAGCAGCCCCACCTGACTCTCTCCTGTTGCTTCTTCAGTCCTAAGCCCTTTCTTGTTTCACTGTCCCAGCCTTAATAAATGTACTCTCAAAATCACCTGGACAAGTAATGTGAACTCTTTCCTGCTCAATGTCGAGACGCCACGTACTACCGGCCAGACCAAGGCAGACCCACTACAGACAGGCCTGGTCCATTTCTGGTAAAAAGTTTACTTTGTAAGAGCAAAAACTCTACCCTAAAGATTGGCTAAAAAAAATGGAAACGACACAATTTCTTAGTATAATATTCTTGATTTGTTTGTGTTCACTGTTTTAGGAGATCTGTCTTATATTTATTTTTAATTTAGGACACAGAGGGTATGATTAGGCATCAGAAATTTTGAATGGTCAAATTAATAAAATGTTAACATTTGGCCCAATGTAATCAAATTTGGACTTGAGTTTACTAGTTCTATAGTGTTTGCTTTTCCAGGTTCGCATATGCAGCCACTCCCAAGAACCCTGCTGGCCCACAGAGTGCTTTTTCAGGACAAGCTCTGTGGCAGGCAGTCAGACAGGAATGGGCAGAGCAGGACAGCAGGCCAGGCACAAGGTGTCGCCAGGGCAGAAAGTCCTGTGTCCCTAGCAACAAGCAGAACTGCGAGAGCAAGTATTGGAAATAAGGATTGTTAATTAGGACCTCTCTCCTGAGGCACCCTTGATCATCTCTGGTCATGTGGCTCAGATCCACCCCCTGACCTTTCCTCCCCGGCATGTAGCTAGTCATACCCTCCCCCACCCCTTAGAGAAGAACAAGGAGGCTGGAGAAAAGCCCCATCTGACTTCCACAGGAGGACAGGAGATGATGGGACAGGCCCATTATCTTTCTTCCAAGAAGAAAGCAGTTAAACTCCTCCAAGAGGATAAAAGAATCCCTGGCATCAACAGTGGAGATCACGACTCTGAAAGGCACACCCGGAAAGCTGATGGATATTCTATTGAGATCCTCTCCTGGGACCTGCCCTAAAAAGCCATTAGGACAGAGGTCCCAGCACAGCTGTCCCTCCTGGGATCACGTCTGAGCCTTTCCCCTCGCCTTTCCATTTTTTTTTTTTTTTTAAGAATATTGATTTCTTTTTTTAAGATTTTATTTATTTATTTTCAGAGAGAGAAGGGAGGGAGAAACAGCAATGTATGGTTGCCTCCCACATGGCCCTCATTGGGGACCTGGCCCGCAACCCAGGCATGTGCCCTGACTGGGAATCGAACCGGGACCCTCTGGTTCCCAGCCTGCACTCAATCCACTGAGCTACACCAGCCGGGATCCCCTTGCCTTTCAATTCCCCTCCAGGAGTGTTCCCATTACCTTCCACTCTCCTAGGCTCCAAGGGCCCTCCTTTTGCCTTTAAAACTTGTTTCCTCATCTCATTTCTTCTTCTGCTCACTTCTTCCACCTCTGTGACCTTCTAAATAAACTTTCTCTTATAGTTTGAGTCTTGCCTCTGAATTCTTTCTTAGCCAGAACTCAGGTACCAAGGATGCTGAACCAAAGCCCAGTCTGACCCCGCCGGTCTAACCCGTCACATGGTGCCGTGTTGCCGCTGCCCACAGCTTCACATTCACCCCTTCATGAACTCAGTAGGCATCCCTGGGCATCCACCTTTAGGAGTGAGGAAGCCTTTCATTTTCACTCTCAGACAACAAGGAAGCCGATCAGCCTTTTTGTATGAGAAAGAGGACATACATGTGATAATATGACTGAAATCACTTGCATTGTTCTACCTTCTAGGAGAAGTGACCCTGATGACTGCAAGGTGTCCCCTTTCAGGCAGTGTAGGGAGGGGTAGCAGCCATGACTGCAAGATTCCTTTTAGTTCACTGGAGGGAAGAGCATACGTTTGCTCTCTGACAAGGCCTATTAATGTATCTAGGACTTCATAAAAGTTTTATATATAAAGTAAGAGAATTTGGCTGCTAAAAAGAAATTAAAGATCAATAATCCAGTACAGACCTTTTATTTTAGAAACATGGGAACAGACCTAAGTGGGTGAGGTTGCTTGCTTTCTATCACACAGTGTAGTGGAAATAGACTTGGGCTAAAAACCAAGTTCTTTGGGAGTGGAGAAGCAACCAATCAGTCAGTGGGTCAGAAAGGCTTCCTGAAAGAGATGGATGACGAAAGGGCAGAAAGGGAGGAATTGGTTAATGAAGGGAGAGAAGGAAGAATCCACAACGCAAGCAGAGGGACTGACCTCAGCAAAGACTGGGAGAAGGGAGAAAGAAAGGTTATGGAACAGGAGAGAGTTCAGTGTTGTTTCGACAATACAGGAGAATTTTTGTTCTTTTTTTTTTTTTAACTCTTTTATTGTTTTTCAATTACAGTTGTCTGCATCCTTCCCCCTCCCCTCCCCCACCCCCTTCAACCCTGAATTTTTGTTCTTAAAAGCTTAAGGTCAATTTTATTTTTGGAAGAGTGCTTAATGAAGACAATAATTAGGTGATATTTGACTTAGAGATATACTTATACTGAGTCTAGTAATATTTAAGTATAGATTAATCTTTTACTTATTCAACAATACTTACTGCTTACTTCCTCTGTGTCAGGAACTATGCTGTATGTGCAAGACGTACAGAGGTGAACCGGACCACTGTGGTCCATCTCCTCAAGGAACTTACCCTGTGAGGGAGAATTCAATCAGGGAAGCAGGCACTGAATTAAGATCTACCATGACAAAGCTATAACATTATAGCTCTAGAATGGGGAAGGTGGGGTTGCTAATAAAAACATAACAAGCTATAATGCAGACTGTATAATTAACATTAAAGTAGATGCCCTTGAAAAGATAGTTTTAAATTGAGGCCTGCAAATGAATGGGGAGGGAGAACGAAGGAGAGAGTTGGACACCCAGAAGAAACTAGGACAAAGCTGAATTTCAACAAGATAGGCATTACAATGGTGGCAGTGGTACCGTGTGGCTCGGAGCAGAGTTGAAAGTGGAGGTGGGGAGAGACGGGTCAGAGAGGCAATAAAGGGACATATTATGAATTCACTTAAAAGCCAGTGATTTTCCCAGAACATCACCTACAAGGATGCTCTGAGGGGCCATGATCTACCTTTTGTCTCTGTACTTTCTGCCAGTAGCCTTTTTTTCTTTCTCCCAGCATCCTATTTTCTTTTGCACCTCAAATATATGACGAAATATACCTGGCAGCACCTTGTGAATTTACCCATGAAAGATTTAATCATTAGAGAAAGATATTGACTTCCATTTTAATTCCAGTATCTCAGGAAAGAGCTGGACTTGGTTGGATAATGATACCTGGTTCTTAAATGTGGCCAGAGGGCATGCACAGCACCTTGAAGTTATGTTATGCAGAGAAGTGAGTTCACAAAAATACATGGGAACATTTCCCCACAATAGGAAAAGCCACAGGTCTTCACCTCATTGTTGTAATGATTGAAAAAATAATGTACATCAAGTCAGAGTGTACCTCGATATGCAGTGGGCACTCAGAAAGTAACTGTTATGTAACTGATTTCGTTTTAGTTGCTGAATATCAACACAGAGATTGACATTTTTACAAGGATGCCTTGTTTTGTCCTACCAGGAGTCATATACACTTTTCTGGGAAGAATGTCCACACAGTTTATTTTCGGAGGCTTGGTTCTATCAAGTCGACCAAAGTTGGGCCAGTAAGTCCCATGAAAGACAGAAAAAGCAGGTGGGGAGTAACTCCACTTTAGCTAGATCGTGGGAGCTGCTGGCAGCCTTATTTCCAATGGAGAGAGGCACATAGAAACGCAGACCGTGGCTGGGAAGACAGGTGAAGGAGACAGAAAGAGAACTCCACCAGAGTTCCAGACCGTGGTCCTGTTCCTGAAACCCAGCTGCCTCTTGGTCCTCGGAGTTCATGAGTGTTTTTTCACTAAGTTAGGTCGCATTGTAGTCCAATTACTTGCAATCAAATTTGTCATTGCTAATACTCATTCTCTATCTAAAACACTTTATTACACTTTTATCTATACAAATTGCCCAACCTGTAAGAAATAACTCTTAAGTAGCATCATAGCAAAGACTTAGGGTACACATTTTAAACCTAGGAAAGTAACTGTAGATAGAACCTTAAACAATAGCGGAATTTCATACAAAATTGTTAGATTTTCTAGATGTTCGATTTTCTAATCTGTATAAGGCCTTTTTCTTACTTGTATGTGCAATCCATGGAGGATTTTACACCTAGAAAGCTTCCTCTTTTGGCCAATAAAGGAGGGGAATAAAAAGAAAAAAGGAGTCATATTCCTTTCACGCCTCTGAGTTACCAAAGGTCACCTTGAAGCACAGCCCTCCTGTGGAGCTGTTATGGAAAGCTGGCTCCCATTTTCTCCCATTTTCTCAGGGTACCTTGAGGACACACAAAATGAGGGGGGATGTCTATAATCCAGGTCTTTAGCTAAGAACAACAGGTTAGATGATGACTCTAGCACAGAACATGCGAAGAGAGTGAAAAAAGCATTTCTCCTGCCCAATCTCAAGGTGAAGAAAAATGAAACAAATACAATATTTAATAAAGATGTGGAGGTCATATTACAGCAAGAAAAATAATTGGAGACAATCAAACAAGTATCCATTATACTCATCTTTATGTGGCACTGCTGTGTGCCTGGTGAAGTGGACTGAGTCAAGGTAGTTCTTAGTTTTGAGTTGTTTACAATCTAAAACTGGGCTTCAGAACTATAGACGGGATTTTGGAAGCAATAACACAGGGCATTTTTATTTCTAACAAGTTCTGAAATTCTTTTAACTTCAGGTGCCATTTTGAAAAAGCAATTCAGTTTTGTTTATTGGAGGATATTTTGTTGCTGTTCTGTAATAGCTACAATATTAAACTGTTATTAGGAAATATTTTTAAAGTATTAGAGATCTACCATTTTAACAGAGGGAAATACTTTTAGTAAGAAAACATTCTTAGATTGTTACAACATACTGTTCATCATAAAAACTAGACCTAAAGCAGGTGCCTATATATTAACATATTGAGAAGAGATCTGGGTTCTAATCCTGACTTTCATTAACTACCTGACAGGTAATCAAAGCCAGTTGAACTTGTAACTCTGATTATTTAAATTAGCACTATATAAAAACTAATGAGGTGATTATGAAAATAAAAAGTGGTTCTCTTTGAATATTTTATAAAGGGATGATTAAAATGCTATTAAATAAGGTGGCAGGAAGGCAGCTGTGAAATATCATGATAAAAAACTTAAAATGCTTATGCTTTTAGATTGCTTTACAGTGATAAGTACTTTTTCTTCTTTAATGAACTCAAATTGGAATGTAAATGATGTGTGGATTATGCAAGAAAAAAGGTGAGGACCTTCCATCAGAAGACATCAATCAAAAGGTTGGTAAATAAGCAATAAGTGTATATGTTTTATATGAAAATAAAGTATTTAAGATGCATATTAATCATTGTTTAATAAATCTTAGCATTCACTGCTTTTCAATTAAGTCACCTACTATAGGTTTTCCTTGAGGTAGATAAGAAAATTCCTATTATACCTATTTAGATGCCAGAATGGTAAATAATCATTCTGTGGCTTGCTCCCTTCCTGCTACATTCACATACATACTATCTACCTTACACTTGAACCTCAAGCCTTTTCTTGTTTTCAAATCCTTTCATTATCAGCGAAGGATAGGTACACCCTGAGCTATAACAACCTAAAAAAAAGCCTAAACGCAATTATGTTAGAAGGATCCATTAACAATTTGCTTTTAATCCTGATTACCATGGTAATTACTAAAAGTTTTAAGGGAATTCATTTCTTGGTCAAATCAGTCCATTCACCCAACTTTGTTGTGTCCTGCAGAGCAAAGGATCATTACTATACTTTATAGTTTTTAATGTTTAAAAAAAGCATTTTATCTTGATCAAATTAGATAAAGTGTTACTGTTCTCCAGAATGGTTTGGTGGGGGCGGGGGGATACAGATATACAGGTCTCACATAAGGAAGCTTGATATGCCTGTTGTCCTCACTGTAGGGGAAGTTTCTTTTGATGATTTTAAACAAGAAGTATGAAATAGACTATGTAAAATGTGATGGGAAATCCAATAGTATAGCTAAAAATTTCTCTGATGAAAGCTCTTTGCCTGAATAAGACAAAGGCAAATGCATTAAATTTAAAACAGAGGGCAAGAAAAATAAGGCAATAAAAATAACAAGGAAAGCCCTCAGGATTTAGAGTAAAGGTTATTGCTGTTTTAATCTGTATTTAATATGCTAAGAATTCTTCACAGTTTTCTCCTAGAACCTGTGCATTGAAACAATGCCTGGCATATTTTCTCATTGAGTGCTTTCAGCAATGCTTGACAGCAGTGGCTCCTGAGCCTTCCCTGCAGGACAAGGACAGCCT